>ML780310.1:1334574-1366635 GCA_009831015.1 Picea engelmannii
GGGCGATAAATAAAATTACCATCAGGTACAGATTTCCACTGCCGAGAATGGATGATCTGATGGATTGCCTAAGTGGGGCAAATTACTTTTCCAAGATAGATCTCAAGAGCGGATATCATCAGATCCGGATGAGAGAGGGAGATAAGTGGAAGACAGCATTTAAAACAAATGAGGGTTTGTACGAATGGTTGGTCATGCCGTTTGGTTTGACAAATGCGCCAAGCACTTTTATGAGGCTGATGAATGAAGTCCTGCGGGAATTCATTGGCAAATTTGTGGTCGTATACTTGGACAACATATTGATTTTCAGCAAGACAAAGGCTGAACACTTGAGGCATTTAGCCGCTGTGATGAGAAGATTACAACAGGAGAAGCTGCTAATTAATTTGAAGAAGTGCTCCTTCATGCAGACAGAACTCATATATCTGGGTTTTGTTATTTCGGCTAACGAATTGAAGATGGATCCTGAGAAGGTTGAAGTAATCAGGAATTGGCCATCACCGAGAAATGTTTTCGAGGTGAGGAGCTTCCATGGACTGACTAGTTTCTATAGGATGTTCATTCGAAATTTCAGCGGAATTAGCGCAGCAATGATGGATACCGTGAAGAAACGACACAAATTTTTTCATTGGACAGCAGAGGCCGAAAGGAGCTTCAATCTGTTGAAGCGAAAGATAACAGAGAAACCGGTGTTGGTGTTGCCTGACTTTCGGAAAACATTTCAAGTGAAATGTGACGCCAGTGGATATGTTGTTGGAGGGGTTTTGAGTCAAGATGACAGACCTGTTGCATATTACAGCGAGAAGTTGGATGATGCCAAGTTGAAGTACTCCATGTACGATAAAGAGTTCTATGCCATCATTCAGGGATTGAAGAAGTGGAGGCATTATTTGATACCCAAGGAGTTCGTATTATACAGCGACAACCATGCATTGTAGTTTGTAAGTCAGCAGGAGAAGCTGAATCAAAAGCATGCGAAGTGGGTGGAATACATGCAGAATTTCACATTCGTGATCAAGAAAATTTCGGGGAATGCTAACAAAGTAGCTGATGCTTTGAGCATAAAAAGTTTATTGCTGCAGAAATTCAGGGTTAAGACCTTGGGTTTTGAAAACCTGAAAGATATGTATGCAGGTGACGCAGACTTTGGAGAAGCCTATGAAGCGACCGAGAACCCAGTTCTCAGGGATCGGAGTCCGTGGATGGAATATATAATCCAGGAAGGATTGTTGTTCAAAGACAATCAATTGTGCATACCGAATTGCTCCATGAGGGAGAATTTGGTGCGGGAAAAGCATAGTGGAGGCTTAGGAGGTCATTTTGGACATGATAAAACATTCACCAAGCTGAGAGAATTGTATTATTGGCCAGGCATGCGTGCAGATGTAAAAAGAGTTGTTGACCGATGCAAGATATGTCAACATGCTAAGGGCCGAAAGCAGAACACAGGGTTCTATCAACCGTTGCCTATACCCGAGCGGCCATGGGAAGCCATTAGTATGGATTTTGTTCTGGGATTACCGAGAACACAACGAGGAGTTGAATCCATCTTCGTGGTGGTGGATAGGTTCTCGAAGATGGCACATTTCATTCCGTGTCAAAAGGCCAACGATGCAACCCACATCGCCAACTTGTTTTTCAAAGAGATTGTCCGATTGCATGGATTGCCGAGAAGCATAGTCTCGGATCGGGATACCAAGTTCGTAGGTCACTTTTGGAGGATGCTATGGAAGAAGCTGGGGACTAATTTGGCTTTTAGCTCAGAGTACCATCCGCAGACAGATGGGCAGACCGAAGTGGTCAACAAAAGCTTAGGGGATTTATTGAGGAGCCTGGTGGTAGAGCACCACAACAGTTGGGACCAGATCTTACCACAGGCAGAATTCACGTACACCGATTCGGTGAATCGAAGTACAGGTAAGAGCCCGTTTCATATTCTGTATGGGACACAGTCGAGAGGAGTTTATGAGCTCAGGGAATCAGAATAGGCTGAAACTAGCAGCGCTCATGCTGAAGAGTTCGTTGAGGCGATGCAAGAACTTCACACGCATGTGAAGCAGCGGCTGCAGAAGGCGAATCAGGAATATAAGTGCAAAGCCGATCAAAGAAAGAGGCAGCTTAAGTTTGAAGTTGGGGACATGGTTCTGGCACACCTGAGGAAGGAAAGGTTCCCAAGGGGAACGTATAACAAGCTCAAGATGAAGAAAATTGGTCCATGCAAAGTCCTGACGAAATTCGGGGGAAATGCATATAAGCTTGAGTTGCCGGAGGGCATCGGGATATCTCCGATTTTCAATATTTCGGATTTATACCCCTACAGGGATGATGAAGCAGACACTGGAACTGAGGAACCAGTGGTCCATTGGCAGAAGCAATTACCAGTTGCACATAAACCGCAGATGGAGTGCATACTGGATAAACGAGTTGGAAAGAAGACCAAGAGGAAGCAGTATCTTGAATACCTGGTGAAATGGAAGAACCACCCAGTGGAGGATGCTAGCTGGGAGGCAGAGGCAGTTATACAAAAGCATGGGCAGACTGTGCAAGAGATCATGGACAGGAGCCCATGAAATCTTCCGAGCCGAGGAGTATGATGCAGGAGCATCCACACCTCATCAAGCGAGCCAGCGCGTGGAGCAGGGAAAGATAGCTGGACAAGCCAGCAAAACTTGTTTTTGAAATGTATTTTGATAGTTGTTGCGCCAAGCATTAATGAGTTGATGTAATGAAGTGCACTTATAATGTATAATAGATAGGAAGGAATTTAATAGAATTAATGTTGTTAGATAGGAATTAATTGTAGATATGATGATTCCAGTTTTCGAGGGCAAACGGAATATAGGCACCCTCCTTTGTATTATTCATTCATTCCTGCATTATGAGAAGAGAGTAAGCAGAGAACTTGTGGAGAGCCCTCATGTACAGATTGGATTAATAGAAAGAGCCTGTGATTCAATTCATGACAGGTGTTGTTTCTCTATGTATGTTGCTTATATGCTTGTGAATGTCTGTTTCCTTTGTATGCGTTTTCTTTGGTTATGCTATGCATGTAAGTTCAGGTTTTAACTGAAGTCTTAGAGAAGGAGATTAAGTTCCAATTGTTTCTCTTCCTGAGCCAGGAGATTCCTGCATAGAGTGCAGTTGAATTCCTCCGCATAGAGTGCATTGAGGAGGCTCAGCAGTTGAACTATTGTTCTCGTTCGCCCAGACTAAATTGGGTTGTTCGAGTCATGCAGAAGAAGTGAAGGTCGAACTTGAAGTTTTCAGCCGCTAGCTGGAGCGAAGGAAGGCAGGGATTCCTATGGCTTGGAGCGCATAGAATTCAAAAGTAATCAACATTTCGAGAGTCGTTGAGACCGTGCATCAGGGTGTGCGTAGAAACCCTGAAAGAATCAGAGGAAATAAGCTCAGGAGGGGTAGTTCCTCGTACATACGGTGGGAACAAGCCTGGGTGAGATTCAAACCAAAAGAAGATTTGGAGCAAAGCATTTTTTCAAGGCGGGAAATCATCGCCCAAGAATTGCTGAAAGAAATCGCGAAGTCCCGAGGATCGTTGGATCATGGAAGAGATGCGAGGGAGATAACCCGTAGGAGTAAGCAAGGAGTACCAAGGCCCATCGGACTTCGGGGTTTCGGCGTTCGACGTTTCGGGGTTTTTGACCATAAAGAAAACTTGTATCGTGGATTCGCGATCCGCGAAATCCCAAAGAGGACGTGGCGGTGTGGGACCTAAAGACTCTGGTGGAGTACAGGTGGCGATATACCGAAGTTGGAAGGCAGAAGGTCCAAGTTTGCACGTGCTATCATAGTTCGGGGTTTAGGAATTTGTGGTGTCAAGGATTCGTGAGATCGCATACTCCGATTTCCCGATAGGGAAATCCCCGATAGAGTGGGAGCGTTGACCGTTGACCATCGGGGATCGGGATTCAGAGTTTTGAATTGCATGAGGAGTGCACATAGGGTTCGCGATAGCGCGAACGCCGATTTCCCAATTTGCGAAGGGGAGATCGCCGAAGGAGTTTTGCTGTGGGTAACTCCCGAGGGGAGTTGGAAGAGCGTGTTTGACTCTTCGGGCCTGTGTGTGTGTGTTTGTTAAGAAGGTCCTGGTGGAGGGCCGACGTGCACACGGGGTGACGTCCTTGCGTCAAGACTATACAACTTTTGAGGGTGCAACCCCATGGAAATCAATTTATGATTTCCATTTTTCAAAAGAATATTCTTCAAATATATTTGGTTATTTGGTGATGAGAGATTCAACAATTTCTTGAGTATCTAGTAGTGACTATTTTGACTACCTGTGTTCTTCTAACACTTCGTCTACATCCATTTTTCAGTAACTCTTTTCAATTTCAAATATTTTCGATCATGTTTTCTCGGTCTCTCGTATTATTTTAGTAGAAGTATGTACACCATGAGATTTATATATATTTCTCTTAATAGGGTCTTTCTTACCACCATCATTTCAATTTCTTGTAAGTATTTCCTTGTTTCTAGACCACTACTTCTAGGGTTTTTTTTAGTAGAGGTACTTCTCTATGAAACATTAAGAGAATTGGGGTTTTTGTTTGTTACATCTTTTCCATTTCTTTTATAACACACATTAGTCCTATATAAATCTTCAATATCATTTAGGGCTTCATCAACTGAGATCTCGAGAATATTTTGATTGTCCCATCCTCCTTCCTTAAACTATTTAGGCTTAGTGGAATAAGAAGAATATCCCATCGGGGACATGTGTGTAGAAATTAGGTCATTAGGGTCAAAACACTTGATGCATTCGACTTCTTTGAGGCCAAGTTGGTCAAATTGTCTTGCAGATTCATCCAAATGAGAGATATTATTTACACTATATTCTGCATCTCTATATGGAGTGGAATGATCTACTTATTTATTTTTTCATTAAAGAAGTGTACCCAGTAATTGTAGTGTGTGTATATGATACATAGAAGGGGAGAAAAAATAGTTTCTCTTGGAAACCAGGTAAACTTAGAACACCAAAATACTATTTATTCTCAAAAATTCCTTTCTCTCAGAGAAAGGAGGCAACCTCAAGTGATAGTCTCAATGTGTTAATACCAAAGATTATTTTTTAAAATTCATAAATAAAAATAAATTGTGGATGGGGTAGAAGTTTTATTGGCCTTGTATATCCATAAGGATGGATACTAGGGATAGACAATATCGAGCCTAAATTTCACACCCTTTCCCTCGACAAGTCTTTGAAAATGTGGCAGTAGGCTATGGAGAATGTCAAATAAGAACTCATGTAGAATTTTTGGGTTGTTTTCAAACCATCTAGTTGAAATGAAATTTCATTTGAAATAATATGACACCAATCAATCAGAGTGACTTCATGCAGAAGAACATGAAGAATATAAACAATATTTTTCTACATATAGGTTGTACATTCCAATCCAATTATATAGGAAAATAGCTAAGTGAATTATTTGTAGGTGTATTTTAATGAGCTTACATCAATATTAATAGAATTGATATTATCTCTTGGGTTAGAAAAATACTTTTCGACTAGCGCTTATCGTCCTCTATGTTCTTTAAGAAATTCATTATCTTCCTCATTCTTGAACTGTATGGTGGGATTCGAGAGTCGTAGCATTGTTGTGAAAAATGAAGGTGCCAAGGCTATGGGGTTCTTAACTTGAACTTTAATTATTCTTCTTTATGTATCAAATTTTTATGCACACCACATAACTATCTCTTTGAAATCCATCACCTTAGGCACACAAGCAACCAACGCTATGCCCAAGGAAAATTTTATGGGATAAATTTTGCCCATGGGATAATTTTCCATTATTTTTCTCAAAAAGAGATTCACCATTCTAAAAATTATTCTCCCAAATTCTATAGGATAAAATTATTTGACTTGAAAAATAGCCAAAAGTTTATAGAAACTATATAAAATCCTTAGAAATTTAAATATTTTTACAAAAATATTGCTAAACATTGTATAGTAGGCATATTAAGGACTAGTAAGATTCGTCAATCTTGCTACATTTTAAAATAAATTTTCATCCTTAAAATCATCCCTTACTATCCCTTGATATCCCTGAACACCAAACTTGGTTTGTTTCCTTCTCGGTGGGAGGGAAGGACTTTTACCACTTGTAATATTGTGACCACTAGAACTCATGATCTTCACGTTCAAGAGTATTTAACATATATCCACAATACAAATCCTTTCTCTTATTGACATAATTCACACATCTTTCTAATCTTATCAATAGGTGGCACTATTGTTGATATAACATTTTTACAACATTGCATATTAATTCTTTATAAAATTTACTACATATTTTCTTGATTATTAACCACTATAGCTCTCATTTCAAATTTGTTGACTTTCATAGTAGGACTTATAATTTATTACAATGATTTACAAAAGCTTCACCACTTTAATAACGATATTAATTTCAAACAAGTGCAAGTTGACATGGTGGGGGAATAAAAGTGATGAGGAAATGGTGATGTCATATTCTGGATGATGGAAAATGATGTATGGAAGTATGAAAAGTAGAATGGAAAGCGAAAAATGGTAAATGAGAGATTGTAGGATGCAGGACATAAGATATAGGAAATGAAAAATGTAAGAAGGGATGACTCCCACATCCCCAATGAGAAAATAGAATAAGTATGAGAAGATGATGTTATGTAGGTCGCAAAAGTGAATGGGTCATTTAAAACAAAATTTTGGGTTGCGAGACATGGGCATGAGGAAAAATGGTAAGCGGAGAGGATGGGTCTTCTGCATCTGCATTCAAAGAAGAAACTGAGTATGAAAAATGTAAAGGGTGTAATTTGGAGGACATGGATATAGAAGGGTCATTTTTCAGTGTTGCGGGAATGTGGGATAGAGGACATGAGGATTTGTGGGACATCAATGGGTTGGTCTCCCACAATAGGATTCCCACAATGCATAAGAAGTTACTAGGTGTTTATTTTGCAAGAAAAGAAAAATCTTCTACATAAAGTAACATGGGATTGTGAGTCTACGGAACCGGGGATTTGATGGTATCCTTATCCACAAGCCTTATTTTAAAGAGGAAAATGACTAAGTAAGTAAAATATGAGTAAATAACGAAAAATGAAAAATATTAAATATGGATATGCACGTACTAACATTGATCAACGAATCTAGATCAACAAGAGAAAAATATTTCCTTATACCTATGCATGAGGAACAATTAAATTACAACAATGATTTTAAAATAATAAATTATAGTACAATATTGTAATTCCAAGTCCTCGTTGTGTATGCAAAATTTATAACTAGTTCTAATGAATTAAAAACTAGCACTATCTCTGTAAAATAAATGAACTTAGAAAATTTGTATGTGCTTATAATTTTTCCACGGATAAAAAGAATATGATAAGGATTTTATTGGTAATTTATCAACAGAAAACATAATTATGAAACCCTAAGAACTATCTTCATCTCTTCCACTCAGATAAAGAACCATCATAATAATTAGAGACTTCTTCCCAAGATCCATGGTAAAAGAGGTTTACAACAAAATTAATTAATAATTTCCATCGACAGAATGTTAATATTTATACGGTTTTGTATATAAGCGATTACCAGTTATAGAATTTTGATTTCCAAATTTAAATATAGGTTAACTCGGTGTATAGAATTTTGATTAATAACCGTAAACAAAATTATGTAAATTGATCTACCATATGCAATGATAATCAACATTGAAGCCATATAAATATTTATATATAAATTATGTCGTGATCCATCATTTAGATATTATGAAAAATCATACATAACTAGACATAACAAATTGAACAAATAAAATATACAATGAAATAATGGAGTTACCATCTAGTTAGAGTGTTTGTCGAACTTGAATGTGAATCCAAGGTGTTCATCAATTTTTTTGGACCTTGTGTTACTTTGTCATTACTTCATCAATATTCATCGAATCTTGTCAATTAAACTTGTCGGTTACCATCGTGCCAACACATGTGGTTACTCCTTGCTCAAGGTCCCCCTAGTTTTGATGGGGATATATAAATACCAACCACTAGCCAACGTATTGGTGCTCCAGTTCGCAAGCTTTGAGGTTCCCACCTCTACAAATACATCAATTTCCAAACTCTCAAATAGTATCGCTCAAGATCAAATGATAAATTCTATAAAACCATCCAATAACAGGGTGTAAGAAGTCCCTTCTTCTTCCCCAAAACCTTCATTTTATAACTATTGATATAATTAACACCTATCCTTCTCATGCATAATGAGTAATTAAAAATTTTATTTAATTTGATTATTCATCTTGACATGTCTCAACTACATGCAAAGTTGCACATGAAATTATCAATTTTTAATTTAATTTAATTCATTTCCCTCCTACACCTTTTATTAGCGTTTCATGACTCTCTCCTTTAGGGCCTCAAAATTTATCCTCTCCAACTTCTTTAAATGCATTATGCTATGAATGTAAATTTTTTATTATGTTACAATGGTCAGTTTATTTTCTAAATTGTAACTTATGTATCTAAGGAAATACTTATGAACAAAAACTGATTATACTGCAATAAAATTTACAGTAAATTCTAATTTCTAATTGGTAATAATTTCTAGCAATTTATCCTTAAGAATGAACTTATTAATAATCAATAAATAGTTTCCAATATTTAAAATAAATTAACTAAATAATTCCATTAGAAAAAAAATGTAAATTCCAGTTGGTTTAGTCCCTTCTCCCTTGTCCATTGTTTCTACATGACCATTGCTTGAAACTGTTTCCTTGCATCCATTTAGGAACATAGCCTCTCTGGCTCCCTAGCTCAAGAAATCAAATATCTTGGCCCCCGAGCCTAAAATCCTAGCAACGTCAATGCACTAGTAAGACAACCAAAAATTACCAACAATTTCCACTTCTTCGATTTCTCCTCCCCTCTCACAGATGATCCCCCCGTAATGCCCAACTCACCTTTATCCCTCCATCCACCGACTCTTCCCAGCATAAATTTTCCAACTTCCCTTATCCCTGATCATAAATTCCTAGCCTACCTTTACAACCATAAAAAAATCATTTATTTGTTTGTTTCATTACTTAATTCCAAAAATAATAAAAAATCGTATTACCTCAATAATTAATTGACTTAGAAAAATTAATTATTATAATTAATTAATTAAATTTTAATACAATAATGACTTAATTTATCTTCAATAATTATAATAATTAATTAATCTAACTTGGTGTTACATACGCCCACCCTTCAAGAAAATTTGTCCCAAAGTTATAGTAACTTACAATACAAGGATAATAATAACATGATTCATACATCTAGATAAGATAAACACATCATTAATTTAAACATTCATAAATACTAGTGTACATGCACAAAGCATGTATTTGTAGCTAGCACATACATGAATCAGGCGTATACTAATGACAATAATTATCACATCTAATACAATTCTTGTATGATTCCAATCTATTCAACAATGCTATTAATTTCATAAAGAATAATAAATTGTTTACATTATTTGAATAGTCTGTTAGTTATAATAATTTAACACAAGCAACATTTACCTAAATAATGGTAATTTAGTTAATTCCCTTCTTTTTATTTTTAACAAAATAAAATCATACACTTATGTTATAATATTAGAAACCCCACACACTCTCAAGTATTTCTAATTATGCCTCCTCCCTAACCTACTTTTGTCTTCCATCCCTATCCTTCCTTTGTTGGACTATCATGGAGCATCAACTATATTGATCTAACTCCATATAGAACCCGTAAGTGGAAGTTCCAACTAACTTGACAAATCTTTCCTAGTAGCCAACTGACAATTATCATCACACATCTAGGATAGCATGATCTAACATTGTCCTCCCATGAATCCAGGTTTCATAGGACACACTATGGGAAATGCCTCCACCCCTCATCATAGAACTAAGTTCAACAGCCTATCATATACCATATGATGGAGTTGTGTTGTTGGGAATTTTGTCATAGTATATTAAGTTTCAGGTAGTCTCACTACCTGAAAAAACATACACTTTCCCACATATTATAGCAATTCATTTGAACCAACATAATTTAACATACAAATATTCATACCATACTATTTCTCAGTCAATGTTCACGACATCACAGATGATTTTAGGGGATAAATTTTTCAAATGGGCTAGTTTTCCATGGCTTTTCCCAAAAAAAGATTTGCCAATTTCCATTTTTTTCTAAAAACGGTTCGCCCAAATTCCATAGAATAATATAATTTTACCTTAAAAATCGTAAAAATGTTATATAAAGTATATAAAATCCTTAGAAATTTGAATATTTTCACAAAAATCGCGCCAAACCTTTTATATTTTTCATATTAAGGACTAGTAAGATTATACCATGTTTCTACATTTTAATATAAATTTCCATCATTAAAATCATCTTTGTGCGACATTTACCATGTATTAGCATCATACTTTGGCTATTTCATAGCCCATTAATCTGCAGATTAGTTTATAAAACAAAATCATACATATTCATACATAATTATCATGTAAATGATTTTAATCATATCATCAACTCGGTATCCATGTACCGACATCTTTAAATTTCAAAATTTTCAAGATACAATTAGGTTGCATAATATCCATCTTAAATCACATAAAAATAAACATTCATATTATTTACATTGACATAGGTCCATATGTCAAAAATTTAAACTGTATAGTTAGTAGTGTTCCATAGTTAATAATAAAATAAATATACGACTAAGACATAAATAATTCAAACCAAAATGGGTCATTACATACACCCATCCTTTGGAAAACATAGTCCGGAAGTGGTCAAAAACGTGAGGGGTGATCTCATTGTAAATTCTATGCATACTCCCAAGTAGAAAATCATGGGAAACACTTGTACCATTGGACATTAACTTGGTGTACCAAATGATTCCTAAGTTTTCAAACCGTATGATCCAATATGCTTAACGGTTCGACCATGATGGTTCTCGCATATGAGACATGAAATTCCTTCCAATTTAGTTTGTGAGATTCATCAAGAACATAATCTCATAGAATAGATAGATAGAAAACATCATGATTTTTATACAAGTGGCATGGTAGTACGAGGATATAGACAACAGGTCCAATTTTCTCTTGGATTTTAAATGGTCCTATCAATCGAGGTGACAACTTTGTCCCCTTCCAAAAATGAATGGTACTCTTATTAGTCCTCATACAAGTAAAAAAATGATCTCCTACTTTATAACTTCGATCAGTCTTCTGTGCATCAACATAAAAAAAAATCTATCATGTGCCTCCTTTAATCGTTGTCTAATATGAATCACCTTCTCCTCCATATATGGAATCAATTTTGGACATATTATCACTCAATCTTACAACCTTTCCCAACTCAACAACGTCCTTCATGGCCTTCCATACAGAGCTTGATAGGGTGACATTCCAATTGAGATGTGAATGTGTGGTTGTAGGTGAACTCTACCCAAGGTAGGTACTTCTCCCAATGGGTTTGATTATCCATAAAATACATCCTTATCATGTTGTCCATAACATTATTTAATATTTCAGTTTTCTCATCCGTTTTAGGATGATATGTTGTGGTTAAGTTCAATTGAGTCCACAGTCTTGACTATAAACTTGTTGAAACCCTAGATGTGAATCGAGAGTCCTTATCTGAAATGATATTCTTGGGTAACCAATGCATATGGATGAATTCACTCATAAAAATGTGTGCCACATTAGTAATATCATAAGTTTCTCTGACTATAATAAAATGAGCACTCTTGGTCAACTTATCAACTATAAGAAGAATGTCATTGTGCCTCTGTGATGTGAGTGTCAATCCCACAACTAAATCCATAGAAATGACTTACCACTTGGACATAGGAATATCATGCAATTGTAAGAGACATGTCGAGTGGTGATGACAAGACTTTACTTGTTGACACTCAAGACACGTAGTGACAAAATGGACTACATAATGCTTCATTCTTGTCTAGAAGAAAAGCTTCTTCATTTTTGTATACATTTTCTTCACACACAGATGCGCACAATAAAGTGCTCTATGGGATTCCTTGAGTATTATTCTTCGAAAATACCCACCCACGGTAATGTAGATCCTTCCCTACTATCTCAATAATCCATCTGCTTCAAGGATATATCCTTCAAAATTTGACTCTAAATGTCTCCCTCCCTTGAGGGCACAGGTAACCTTTAAATACAAAATATCTCCAAGATGTTTTCCCAACACTTATTCTCTCATATTAACCTTTAAGGGAACCAAGGAAAAGATACATGGTCTCCTTCATAAGGCATCTATGACCACATTCTCCTTTCCCTTGATCTAAAAAATTGTACTCACTCATAAAATCACTCCATGATCACCTTTGCCTAGCATTGATGTCTCTTTAATAGAAGAGATGCTTTAATCTTTCATTATTTGTTTTTTATCGCAAATCTTCACCCCACTAGATAGTTCCTCCAAAGATTTAGGGAAATCATTACAACTGCAAACTCTAAGTCATGAATAGCATAAATCTCCTCATGTTCCTTCAGATTTTTTTATGCATACGCTAGCAGTCCCCCATCTTACATTAGCACGACCCTAAACCCTTGCTTCGAGGCATCCATGAATACTATGAAATATTTATCCATATCCGACACCTGTAGAATTGGTGCACTAGTTAGTAGCTTCTTAATCTCGATGAATATAGTTTCTATAACAACACCCTCGTTACGACAACTAATTTTTTTTTTTTTTAATAGGGGTTAAGAGGCAAGAGGCGATGAGGAAAACGGTTTAACCAAACCACTGACGACGAATGCAAACACGCAGTCCAGGAAACAGGTCACTATGACACCAAACACAGGCTCAAGACAACTGGCATGACATGTGATACTAACAAGGAGGATGACTACCCGCCTGACTCAACATGACCACGCCTACAAGATTAAGGGACAACATCCCCCATCCCGACATCACGGCCTAGACGAACAAAGACTAGAACCTCAAGGTGCGCGGGCCTAACACCTGAAGGCGTTCGACCCTTGAGCCAAGTCAACATATGACGCTCAGCCACACTAATAGGGTAAGAACCGACTCCGACCAAGATATCATTTGCAGCTAACCCACAAGGTGTGCCATGATTCCCTCATCAGGAACCATGTCGTCCCCATAAGAGTGGCACGACAATAACCGGGGCGCAACCCATCCCAATGGGACCAAGGATTTGAGAAAATCCAGCATGCTAGGATGCAAAAGAATGACAAGAAGACCACGCCCACACCCTAAGTATCCGGTCTACACGACTCCAGACGACGTTACTCAAAGAAGAAAAAGACAATTGTTACGTGACTTCGCCAACACCCCATTCATTCGTCAAGTCTAAAATTGTCCAATTTACCATCTAATTAACATTAATTATAATCCAACTAGCATGTCCAAATTATAAATTATCCATTTAGTTGACAATCATCTTAGACATTAAATACAACCAATTTAGCAAGTCTACTCACCATTGTCCATACCATCTAATTGACAAATCAAATTTTAATTAATCTTAGAACCACAAACTACAATTACCATCTAAATTAACATTAATGCCAATCAATGGAGCACGTCTAAATAAAAAAAATGGTCATCAATGTACCATCTACAGTGACCTTAAATTCAAATCAAGTTAATACTAAAGTTTTATTTAAATTACATTATGATATAACTGTTTAATTATTATGAAAACTAGATTTACAAGTCTGGTCTGAGTGAAACTAGGTTGTCTACTCATTAAAGACTGTCTAATCCTATTAAAGCTTGTTCTATGCAACTAAATGCCGTCAATAAATCTAAGGACAACCCTTTCCCAGTAAAACTGACAAATTATTTTTACATAAAAATACTATTATTTCCATACTATCTCCCAAGGAAAATTCTAGCTATGCCAAGGGCATAAGGTAGTTGTCTTAACATAGGCATTGGTCCAAGTCTAAAATTTACATGGAAGAATCTATATCATATAGGATGGGAAAAAAAAATTACACCTATATTACTCGAAACACGGTTAGAGAACAATCTTTGTCAGTAATTAAAAGGTCGTTGTCGTGCAACCTGTAACCGCACTGTCAAAAGAAGAAAAACGCTGTCAAGGAGAAGGTAATTATAATTGCTCTGTCATCAATAAAATCAGAACTTCTAGCAGCTGTAATCGGATTTCCAAATAAGGAATACGTGGTACATTACTCAATTTAAGGGCCGACTCGTGAGCATTTTTAAACAGTAATATAGTCACATTGTTTGATAAAAAAAAATTCATGGTAAACTACAACCTTAAAGTCACATTATTTGGTAGAAATTTGTGGTAAACTACAACAGTTAGGGTCATCTGATTTGGTGAAAATTTCATGGTAAACTACAACAATATAGTAACATTTATCTAGTAACAATTTCAGGGTAAAGTACAACAATATAGTCACAGTATTTGCTAAAGATTTTGTGGTAAACTATAGCCATACAATCACACGTATTTGGTAAACATTTCGTGGTAAGGTAGAGGAGACATTAGTCACTATTAAATGTCAAAACATGGGCATTGAACAAGAAGACATAACATCATTTTAAATGGAAAAAACATAAGTTTTAAATAGAAAACACAGTCAGCCTGGGTGGGGCGATTCGTGGTCTTCATAGCAGAAAAAATACAATCACAATTTTATTTGCAACCGTGGGAATTCAATCAGTGTTTAGATCCCGATTTCAGCCAACCTTTAACGAGCAAAAACATTGTCAAAAAAAGAACATAGGCACAATTTTAACATCAAACCATGGGAACTAACAGGAATAACTCAGCCTCATTTAAATGCAATCCGTGGCAGCAACAGGAATCGAATAGCAGGAGATTTTTAATGCTAAACTCCGTCGACTATTAAGGAAAAAATTGCCCCAAAGGTAAAACGAAATGGAGTCCAGAGAGGTGGAGAAATCACCAAGTAACACGATATTAAGACAACAATACATTTTCTAGGCAACACGAAGACTTGAATAACAATAAAAATGTTTCAATTGGAGTGGGATATCAATTATACAACGCAAAATATAACTTAACCAAGAATAAGATCGCAGGGTTAAAATTATTCTTCAAACCAGCTCAAAGTTGTAAATGGTCTAAGAATAATAACGCCAGGTTAGAATTATCCTTCATTGCAAAACACAAAATTATAATTTATCCAAGAAATAAAGCATAGGGCTATAATTTTCTCCATCAATATATAAAAATATGAAAACGAGATAACGAAGAGATATAACCATGACGAGGTTGAAGAAAATCTTCGCCAACCATCAATTCGCCGAGTTAAATAAATGCTTTAGGGCGCAAGGCTAACCTTCAACCAAGGAAATACATCAAAGGTAGATAGCTGGAAAGAACGCCCTTCACTCACCATCCTCACATCAAAAAGCAGGGCGTTGAGATCCATAGGTTTGTTAATGTCAAAGCAAGGATCGTAAATCAGGCTCCTGTCCGACTTCTCAGGCAAGCAATGGTGAGCTAGGGACGAAGGGAAAAACAACCAATATGGTCACAATCAACACCACAGGGCGATCACGACATGTGGGGAAACGAAGGTCATGGGAAATCAATCAATCAATCAACTAGGATACAAAAATTTTAGTCATGAATTTAGACAACCAATTTACCTACCCAAAATAAACATGCGCATCCAAATCACAAATCCTCCATACAAAAAGAAGAATGTGTATCGTTGCCTGATCCCCCTCTCTAAGTGGGCGTCCAGTGCGCTCCATGCAACTCTCGCTTGTCGACCAACGAGACTTCACCGGTACCTCCCAGCCAATGGTAGGGGCACTCTTCTTCCCCCTTAGCCCCCCAAACCAGAAAGGGGCCACACACTCACTATCCAGATATTTCGACTAGCTCCCAGCTCGCCTCGCAAGGCCGAGCTACCACTCCTCACCAAGTTGGGTATCCCAACTGCAACAAGTTAAGTCAGTCAAGTAGATATTTCTGCAGCGTAAGGTTACGCAAACAAAAGGGATCCTTCATCCTTCTCTTCCCTTTATTATATAGAGTTTCAAAGTCCCTTACTTTCGTAAAATCTCAATTAATTAAATCTTTAAAAATTAAATCCTAAAAATTCTTCCCCGTACAAGTGTCACCCATCCCCTTCCTTCCTTCACAAATTAATTTCTTTAATTAATTGATTTACCTTATTTCCCTCACCCACCTAGAATCACTCCTAGAATCGCTCCTAGGTGTCCCCAAATTCTCTTACAAGTTTTAATAATTTTCCCCATTATCAATTTGCTAGTTCAGTTTTAAATTAGAAAGTTCTTAATGGTAGATACCTTACTAAGTTTGACTTTCTGCTTTTTCCCTTGGGTTTCCCTTTTCTTCTTATGTTTCCCTCTTTTCCTAGTTTCCTAAATATTTTAGATTTCCCTCTTTCCCCTTTTTATTTAGGACTCAAATTGGTAGGTGTAGAAATTAAACCCCTTTTTCCTTCTTCCCTTTTTAGTTAATAATTTTAAATTATCATAAAAAAAAACAATTATCCCCCCTTTTTTAAATTTTACCCTAACAGATTTTTATGAATTATTTAAATTGCTTACCCCCTTATTGTTACAAGATTTAATGAGGAGTCTAATCATTATTTACGTTGTTTTTTTTTTAATTTTAATTTATTATTATTATTTTTAAATAGATAGATGAAATGTTACCCCTAGCATAATTTAGACTTAGACCATACAATTTCGTGTTGGGCAACAATTTGTTAGGGAAATTGTTTTTAAAAATTATTAACACATTATTCATCCTAAGGCCATCTAGTGTTCATTCATTTAGCATCAACAACGCAACGTGTCGTTCAAGACGCACTAGGTGCTCCAAGGGTGTCACTCACCTTAATTTGTTTCCCTTACGCGACGTGCCCTTCAGGACGCACTACGTGCTTTAAGGGTGTCACTTGCCTCTTTCCATTTTTCTTGCTTGACGTGCCCTTCAGGACGCACAATGTGCTCCAAGGGTGCCACTCGCCTCTTGACTGACTTGGTAGACATCAAAAACACCTAGAGTCAATACTCCGCTAGGTGAACTTGTGGGAGACTAAGGGCCTATAAGGAATAAGGTCCCCGCCTTATTGCACGCCCCTTAGAATCATCGTAAGCAATTTTCAAAGTCTGCCCTCACAGCATCGTGGGTCCTCTCGGAATAGGTAAACATTAACCTACAGTTCGAGCCACGACGAGAGTGCTAGTAGGATGTGGTAGGGTTGTTGTCCACACCTCAACCTCAACATCTCTAGTAGTCATGCCTGACCCCTTTACTCCACATGTGAGTCTGGTCGGAAAACTATCGTCAGCCTGCATCATCAACGAATCATGTCAGAATATATCCATATCATATCATCTAATCCGATGCACTAATATCACAGTACAACAATCAAACCCCAATGGTACACTCCTCGACTCCATCCAAAGTCCAAGGGGTTCCATTAATGCCTCTGTATCCTCGAAGTCCAAAATCATGCACACTCAGTGAAACTGAGTCAATAGAACCTATCTACATCAATGCAGTAAAACAACATGCCATCAACCCATAACGCCTCATAATCAGAATCAAATGTTTTAATAGCATAATAATCCAGATCACTTGCAAGAAAGTGTCCTTAAAGAATAAGTTCACTCAGTGCACTAGAGCAGGATGTTACATACACCCCCTCTTGGTCTAAACTTCATCCCTAAGTTTCACAGTATAAGTGCCAAATAATGTGTATCAAAGTATCATAATTCCATTTATTAAAAAAAAATGGAAACTGTTGATGCATATCATATGCGTCTTCCGAGGTCACCGAGTGCGGACTATAGTTGTCCCACTAGACCTTTACCTGATCTACCATTCAACGTCGTAGTTGTTGAACACGATGATCCAAGATGTGTACTGACTCAGCTGTGAGTGCTCCCTCATCTGATACCTGCAAGGAACTCATGTCAATAACATGTGTAGGATCACTAATATGATGTCTCAAAACAGATACATGAAAAACATCATGCATACGCCTCAAAGAATCAGGCAAGGCTAGTTGATAGGCCACAGGCCCCTTTCTCTCCACAATCTCAAAGGGTCACATGAACCTAGGAGAGAGTTTATCTCCCTTTCCAAACTTGATCAAACTCTTATGTGGCTTAACCCATAAGAAGACTTGATCCCCGACCTCGTAACTACGGTCAACACGATGCACGTCGACATAACTCTTCTGTCAATCCTGCGCTTCTTTAATCCTTTTTCTTATTGTTGTTTTCATTTTCTCTTCCATTTCTTGGATCGCCTCTGGTCCCACTAGGACCCTATCCTAAATTTGTTCCCAACTCAAAGGCGAACAACACAGTCGCCCATAAAGAAACTCGAAAGGTGCCATCTTAATGGTGCTTTGGTAACTGTTGTTATAAGCGAATTCCACCAGTGGTAAGAATTCTTCCCAACACTTTTGTTGGTCCATCATGTACATGCACAACATGTCCTCCAAGGCCTGGTTCATTCGTTCGGTCTTCCCATCAGTCTCTGGGTGATACACAGTACTAAAGTTAAGTTGGGTTCCCAAGGCCTCTTGGAAACTTGTCCAAAATCGTCGAGTAAACATCGATCCTCGATCAGATATAATCCTCTTAGGCATGCCATGCAGCCTTAGAATCTCACTGATGAAAACTCTAGCTATGTCAGGTGCCTGATACGTCGTACACACAGGAATAAAGTGAGCACTCTTCGTCAGAGTGTCTACTACTACAAAAATCAAGTCATGTCTCCTTGTTGTTAGTGGCAATACAACAATAAAATCCATCGAAATAACCTCCCATTTTGATTCTGAAATAGCGTGTGGTTGTAGTAATCTTGTTGGGTGTCTATGTTTATTCTTTACTTGCTAACATTCTAGACATTTGGCCACATAGTTGACTATGTCTTCCTTCATTCCCTTCCAGAAGAATAAGGGTTTAAGGTTTGTCCTCATCTTCGTGACTCCTGGGTGAGCCATGTAAACTACTCTATGAGCCTCACTTAGGATCAACATCCTCAACTCGTCGTTCGATGGTACATAAATCCAATTTTTAAACCTCAATAACCCATCGTCATCAAACGAAAATCCTTCAAATCTTGGTACCATCATTGTGTTTTGTCCGATAAAACCCTTGACCTCTTTGTACTAGTCATCATCACACTGTAAAGTTAGAATCTTTTCACGTAGATTCGTCTGAAGAGGTAGCACCGAAAAGATGCGGGCCCTCCGACTCAAAGCATATACCACTCATTTCACTGTTCCTTTTATGTAAGTAATCTCGAAGTCATACTCGCTAAGCAATTCTGACCAACGTCATTGTTGGGCATTCAGGTTTCTTTGCGTAAAGATGTGTTGTAGTCCACAATGGTCAGTCTTTAGTTGAAATTTTTTTCCAACAAGGTAGTGTCTCCAAACCTTCAGGGCATGTAAGATGGCTAACAAATCCAAATCGTGCATCGCATAGTTCTCCTCATGCCTTGTCAGTTTCCTTGAGATGTAAGAGATCACTCGTTTGTTTTGCATCAAGACTCTGCCTAAGCCTTCATTGGATGTGTCAGTGCATACCAAGAAGTCCACGTACATGTTAGGGACCTTTAGTATCGGTGTTTTTGTCAACAACTCCTTGAGCCTCCGAAATGCTTCTGCGAATTTCTTGGTCCAAACAAACTTCTTGTTTTTCTTCTGCAATTCCATGATCGTATTTGCTATCTTCGAAAATCCTTTGACGAAGCATCAATAGTATCCTGCTAAACCCATGAAGCTACCCACTTCCAGGAAATTCATCGACGTAGGCCATTCCATAATAGCCTTGACCTTTGCTGGATCCATGACGATGGCTTTGCCAGAGATGACATGCCCTAAGTATTGGATCTTCGATTGATAAAATGAGCATTTGGAAAACTTCCCATACAATTTGTGCTCTCATAGACACTATAGTACCAAGCACAAGTGCTCATCATGCTCCTCCATCATCCAAGAGTAAATCAAAATATTGTCAATGAATACTTGGACGAACTTCTCCAAGTACTCACAGAACACCTCGTTCATCAAACTCATAAATACCCCTAGGGAATTTGTTAGTACAAGTGGTAAAATAGTAAAATCGTAATGTCCAAACCTCGTCTTAAAGGTGGTCTTAGGGACATCATCTTCCTTAATCTGTAACTAGTGGTATCTTGATCGCAAGTCAATATTTGAGAACACCGTCGCGCCGTTCATTTGATCGAACATATCATCAATCCTCGACAACGGATATTGATTCTTGATCGTGGCCTTGTTCAATTGACAGTAGTCAATGCAGAGCCTCCATGACCCATCCTTATTTCGTATGAAAATAACAGGTGCACCGTACGGTGACACACTTGGACGTATCAGTTCCAGGTCTATCAATTCTTTCAGTTGCATTCTCAACTCTTGTAATTCTGGGGTCGACATCCGATAAGGCATTCTCGCTATCGGTTCATTTCCCAGTTTTAGGTCTATAGTAAAATCCAATTCCCTCTCCGGCAACATCCCAGGTAACTCCTCCAGAAATACATCCACAAACTCTCTCACCACTAGAAGGTGTTCTAGACATTCCACTACTCCCTTCTCGTTTAATGAAAGGATCGCATAAAGCTTGCACCCCTTACGCATGCTCTTCTGAAGTTGCAAGGAAGATATGAACTTTAGGGAAACTCCTTGGTTCTGACCTATAATCACACGTCTATGTCCCTCATCATCGACCAAGCCCAATCGTTTCATCTTCCAGTTGAGTATCGCCTCATGCGATTCCAACCAGTCCATACCTATTACGACGTCATAAGATCCTAAGATCGTGACGTACAGGTCGACCTTGGTGACAAACTCTCCCAGTTTAAGGATACAAACCGTAACCTTTCCTCCAACCTTTTGCTTGGCTCCTAAGGCCATCTCTACAAAGCTAAACTCATCCTGTTTGACTGGCTTTACCTTAATCCATTTTAGCGCTGCACTAGAAATGAAACTCTTGGTAGCACCAAGATCTATCAAAACACTAAGGGTTTGGTCAGCGATGGTACCTATCATCTCGAGCACAGTTGAATGATGCTCTGCCTGGCGTTTATTCATCGTTGCATGAATCCGATGGGCCTTGCCGATATCTCCCATGGTAGTGGGTCCAGCTGATCCAGACACTCTAGTCCTCTCCACAGGGTAGTCAAGCTGGTATTTTGGCTCCCCACATGTCCAACACCCCTTCTTCGGCCTAGTAGTCCTGGTACCTGAAGTAGAAGATGACGGCCCACTGGCCTGGAATCCTGGTCTATTCTGCTAAACAGGCCTAAATTGTTGCTATTGTGGTCGACGTTGCTACTGATGTTGTGGTCCCCGATAAGGTGTCCACTGTTGAGGCATCGATTGCTGAGGTGTAGTGAAAATGGATCCCATCTAGAAGTCACGATATCACAGCATATGTCTGGTTGGTGTTTGATGCTGCTATGCACCAGATGACACCTGCTCTTCTGGTCTCCTTGGATTCCTGGTCTAATCCCCACTGATAAGCTCCTCCTCTGCTATGAAAACCTTCTAGACGACATCATGCAATGTTTGAGGCATCAAAATCTTGACCTTTGCATGCATGCTTCCGTTAAGGCTGAACACGAACTTGTTGACCTTAAGTTTCTTAGTGTTAAGGTGTAGATCATATCAGAGTAGCTCCATAAAATGGGCCCCGTACTCGGGCACCATACAAGCGCCCTGTCATAAGGCATTAAACTCATTGAGCCGACGCTCAATGAATTCATTTGAAAGGTACCTCTCTCGGAACCATTCCTCGAACAGTTCCCATGACATGTCTTCAATAGCCATGTTCAGCTGCGGTAGGAGTGTCTTCCACCATAGAAGAGTGCCCCCTTCAGTTGAAAGATCGCCATGCGTACCTTCATGTTGGAGGTATAATCGTGAAGTGCAAATCCCATCGCCATATTCTCCAACCATGCCTCGACGACTGCGCCGTCCAAGGCACCAAAGAACTCGAGAAATTTGACCTTCTTGAGTTCATGGTGAATGCTACCAGTACCAACCGAAGCGCATAGTGGACCCTCAGGGGGTGTCGGCGCCCTGGCCTCATCTCTATCCAGATGAATGATCAGTGCCTCAGACATGCACTGAAAAGATCTTATCATTTTGACCACATCAGTAATTACTATTTGCTCTTGCCTGACAACTTGCTCGTCTCCCTGGGGGATAGACCCCTCATGCATGGCTTCTATTGGAGGTGTTGCACCTCCTCCCCTAGCACCCTGTCGTCTACCTCTGCGACATCCTCCAACCATGATTACCTACACGAATACAACTCAACTCATTTAGCAACATTATAATCAAATCATAACAACAAAATCTGTAGTGATCCCATGTCGTGGGTTGAACCTGCCCTGATACCATATGTAACAACACCCTCGTTACGACAACGTTTTTTTTTTTAGGGGTTAAGAAGCAAGAGGTGACAATGACAATGATTTAACCACACCACTGATGACGAACGCAAACACGCAGTCCAGGAAACAGGTCACTATGACACCACACACAGGCTCAACACAACTAGCATTACATGTGATACTAACAAGGAGAACGACTACCTTCTCTACTCAACACGACCACGCCTACAAGATTAAGGGACAACATCCCCCATCCCGACATCATGGCCTAGACGAAAAAATACTAGAACCTCAAGGCATGTGGACCTAATGCCTAAAGGCATTCGACCCTTGTTCCAAGTCAACATATGACACTTAGCCACACTCACAGGGTAGGCACCAACTTCGACCAAGATATCATTCGCAGCTAACCCATAAGGTGTGCCATGATCCCCTCATCAGGAACCATGTCGTCCCCAGAAGAGTGGCATGAAAATAACCGGGGCGTAACCCATCCCAACAGGACCAAGGATTCGAGAAAATCCAGTGTGCTAGGATGCGAAACAATGACAAGAAGACCATACCCACACCCCAAGCATCCTGTCGACGCGACTCGAGATGACATTACTCAAACAAGAAAAATGCAATTGTTACGTGACTTCACCAACACCCCATTCGTTCATCAAGTCTAAACTTGTCCAATTTACGATCTAATTAACATTAATTATAATCCAACTAGCATGTATAAATTATAAATTAGCCATTTAGTTGACAATTAACTTAGACATTAAATACAACCAATTTAGCAAGTCTAGTCACCATTTTCCATCCTTACCATCTAATTGACAAATCAAATTTTAATTAATATTAGAACCACAAACTATAATTACCATCTAAATTAACATTAATGCCAATCAATAGAGAAAGTCTAAATAAAAAAAAATGGTCATCAATGTACCATCTACAGTGACCTTAAATGCAAATCAAGTCAATACTAAAGTTGTATTTAAATTACATTCTGATCTAACTGTTTAATTATTAAGAAAACTAGATTTACAAGTCTGGTCTGAGTGAAACTAGGTTGTCTACTCATTAAAGACTGTCTAAGCCTATTAAAGGTTTCTCTATCCAGCTAAATGTTGTCAATAAATCTAACAACAACCCTTTCCCAGTAAAACTGACAAACTATTTTTACATAAAAATACTTTTATTTCCATACTATCTCCGAAGGACAATTCTGGCTATGCCAAGGGCATAAGGTAGTTTCCTTAACACGGGCATTGGTCCAAGTCTAAAATTTACATGGAAGAATCTATATCATACAGGCTAGAAAAAAAACTTTACACCTTTATTACTCAAAACACGGTCAGAGAACAATCTTTGTCAGTAATTAAAAGGTCGCTGCCATGCAACCTGTAACCGCGCTGTCAGAAGAAGAAAAATGTCGCCAAGGAGAAGGTAATTTTAACTGCATTGTAATGAATAAAATCGGAACTACCAACAACTGTAATCGGGTTGCCAAATAAGGAAGATGTGGTACATTACACAATTTAAGGGTCGACTCGTGAGAATTTTTAAATAGTAATACAGTCACATTGTTTGATAAAAAAAAATCATCATAAACTACAGCCTTACAGTCACATCATTTGGTACAAGTTCATGGTAAACTACAACAGTTACGGTCACGTGATTTGGTGAAAATTTCATGGTAAACTACAACAATAGAGTCACATTTATCTCGTAACAATTTTGGGGTAAAGTATAACAATATAGTCATAGTATTTGCTAAATATTTCATGGTAAACTACAGCCATACAGTCACACTTATTTGGTAAACATTTCATGGTAAGGTATAGGAGACATTAGTCACTATTAAATGTCAAAACATGAGCATTGAACAGGAAGACGCAACATCATTTTAAATGGAAAAAACGTAAGTTTTAAATAGCAAATGCAGTCAGCCTGGGTGGGGCGATTTGTGGTCTTGATAGCAGAAAAAATACAGTCATGATTTTATCTGCAACCGTGGGCATTCAATCAATGTTGCGATCATGATTTCGACCAAACTTTAACGAGAAAAAATGTGTTCAAAAGCAGAAGAACATAGGCACGATTTTGATAGCAAACCGTGGGCATTAACAAGAATAACTCAGCCTCATTTAAATGAAATCTGTGGAAACAACAAGAATCAAATAGAAGAAGTTTTTTAATGCTAAACTCGGTCGACTATTAAGGCAAAAATCGCCCCAAAGGTAAAATGAAATGGAGTCCAGAGAGGTGGCTAAATCACCAGGTAACACGATATTCAGACAACAATACATTTTCTAGGCAACACACAGACTTGAATAACAATAAAAATGTTTCCATTCGAGTGGGATATCAATTATACAATGCAAAATATAACTTAACCAAGAATAATATCACAGGGTTAAAATTATTCTTCAAACAAATGCAGATTTGTAAATGGTCCAAGAATAATAACGCCAGGTTAGAATTATCCTTCAGTACAAAACACAAAATTATAATTTATCCAAGAAATAAAATGCAGGGCTAGAATTTTCTCCATCAAGATATAAAAACAGAAAAACGAGATAATGAAGAGATATAACCATGCCGAGGTTGAAGAAAAACTCCGCCAACCATCAATTCGTCGAGTTAAATAAATTCTTTAGGGCGCAAGGCTAACCTTCAGCCAAGGACAAACATCAGAGGTAGACGGCTGGCAAGAACATCCTTCGCTCACTATCATCGCACATAAAGGCAGGGAATTGAGATCCATAGGTCTATTAATGTCGAAGCGACGACCGTAGATCATGCTCCTGGCCGACTTCTCAGGCAAGGATTGGTGAGCTAGGGACAAAGGGAAAAACAACTAATATGGTCACAATAAACACCATAGGGCAGTCATGACATGCAGGGAAACAAAGGTAATGGGAAGTCAATCAATCAATCAACTAGGCTATAAAAAATTTAGTCATGAATCTAGACAACCAGTTTACCTACCCAAAATAAACATGTAGATCCAAATCACAAATCCTACAAAACAAAGAAAGCATATCGTTTCCTGATCACCCACTCTGAGTGGACATTCCGTACGCTCCATGCAACTCCCACTTACCGATTGGTGATACTTCACCGGTACCTCCGATCCAATGCTAGGGGTATTCTTCTTCACACTTATCCCCCCGATCCGCAAAGGGGCCACACACTTAGTATCCAGAGATTTCAACTAGCTCCCACCTCGCCTCACAAGGCCGAGCTACCACTCCTCACTGAACTGGGTATCCCAACTCCCACAAGTTAAGTCAATCAAGTAGATATTTTTGCAGCGTAACATTATGCAAATAGAAGAGATCCTTCATCCTTCTCCTCCCTTCATTATATAGAGTTTCAAAGTCCCTTACTTTCCTAAAATCTCAATTAATTAAAGTTTTAAAAATTAAATCCTAAAAATTCTTCCCCGTACAAGTGTCACCCATCCCCTTCATTCCTCCACAAATTAATTTCTTTAATTAATTAATTTCCCTTATTTCCCTCATGCACCTATAGTCACTCCTAGAATCGCTCCTAGGTGTCCCCAAACTCTCTTACAGGTTTTAATAACTTTCCCCATTATCAATTTGCTAGTTTTGTTTTAAATTAGAAAGTTCTTAATGGTATATACCTTACTGAGTTTGAATTTCTACTTTTTCCCTTGGGTTTCCCTTTTCTTCTTATGCTTCCCTCTTTTCCTAGTTTCCTAAATATTTTAGATTTCCCACTTTCCCCTTTTTATTTAGGACTGAAATTGGCAGGTGTAGAAATTAACCCCCCTTTTCCTTTTTCCCTTTTTAGTTAATAATTTTAAATTATCATAAAAAAAAACAATTATCCCCTTTTTTAAAACTTTACCCTAACAAACTTTTATGAATTATTTAAATTGCTTACCCCCTTATTGTTACAAAATTTGAGGAGGAGTATAATCATTATTTACGTTGCTTTTTTTGTTTGTTTTATTATTGTTATTATTATTATTATTATTTTTAAATAGATAGATGAAATTTTACCCCTAGGATAATTTAGACTTAGACCTTACAATTTCGTGTTGGGTGACAATTTATTAGGGAAACTATTTTTAAAAATTCTTAACACATTATTCATCCTAAGGCCATCTAGTGTTCATTCATTTAACATCAACAATGTGACTTTCCCTTCAGGATGCACTAGGTTCTCCAAGGGTGCCAATCGCCTTAATTTGTTTCCCTTTCACAACGTGCCCTTCAGGACGCACTACATGCTCCAAGGGTGTCACTCGCCTCTTTCCATTTTTCTTGCGTGACGTGCCCTTTAGGACACACCACGTGCTCCAAGGGTGCCAATCGCCTCTTGACTGACTTGGTAGACATCAAAAACCCCCGGAGTCAATAATCCACTAGATGAACTTGTGGGAGACTAAGATCCTCTAAGGAATAAGGCCCCCGCCTTATTGCGTACCCCTTAGAATCATCGTGAGCAACCGTCGCAGTCTAACCTCACGGCATCGTGGGTCCTCTCAAACTAGGTAAATGTTAACCTATAGTTTGAGCCACAGTGGGAGTGCTAGTAGGCTATGGCAAGGCTGTTACCCACACCTCTCCCTCAACATATCTGCTAGTTGCGCATGACCCCTTTACTCCACATGTGAGTCTGGTCAACAAGCTATCGTCAGCCTGCATCATCAACGAATCATGTCAGAATGTATCCATATCATATCATCTAATCCGATGCACTAATATCACAGTAAAAAAATCAAACCCCAATGGTACACTCCTCGACTCGATCCAGAGTCCAAGGGGTTCCATCAATGCCTCTTCATCCTCGAGGTACAAAATCCTGTACACTTAGTAAAATCGATTCAATAGCACTTGTCTACGTCAATGTTGTAAAACAACATGTCATCAACCCATAACGCCTGATAATCAGAATCAAATGTTTTAATAACATAATAATCGGGATCACTTGCGAGCAAGTGTCCTCAAAGAATAAGTTCGCTTAGTGCGCCATAGCGGGATGTTACAGTTTCACATTCATCTATCCACTCATACCTCACTCCCTTTCACTGTAAAGTGGTGATGGGTTTCACTATGTTTGAGAACCCTTCCAAAAACCTTGAATATTAACCAACTAGCCTCATGAATATTTTAACCTCATGAGAATTTCTGAGTGCTAGATAATCCATAATGGCCATCACCCTTTCTGGGTCCACAGAAATCTCTTCTCCCGAAATCATATGACACAGATAGTGAATATACTTCTAGAAGAAGGATCACTTTGAAAAACTTCCATACAACTTGTTCTCACTAAGGAATGACAACACCATTTGCAAGTGTTCCTCATGTTCTCTTTCATTCTTGGAATAGATTAATATATAGTCAAGAAATACCTGCATAAATAAATCTAAGTACTTTTAGAATACACCATTCATGAGGCTCATGAATGCGGTTGATGCATTAGTCAAACCAAACGACACTAAAATGAACTTGTAATGTCCAAATCAAGTTCGAACGGAGGTTTTAGGAATATCGCCTTCCTTAATCCTTAACTAGTGACACCTTGATCGCAGATAATTTTTTGAGAAAATTGTTGCTATGTTCATCTAATCAAAGAGATAATATATCCATGGTTTTGGGTACCTATTCTTCATTATAGCATGGTTAAAGTCCCTTTAATCTATACATAGTCGTAAGGAATTGTCCTTCTTATTGAAAAATATTACTGGTGCACCCCAAGGAGAGACATTGGGCCTTTTCATCCCTAAGTCAATTAATTCCTTCAACTGCATATGCAACTCATAAATTTATATATCTTTCATCGTATACGGTGTCTTGGAAATTGGCTACGCACCACATTTTATCTAGATGGTAAAATCAAGCTCCCTCTTCGGAGGAAAACCTGATAACTCTTTCAAAAAAAAAAAAAATCATGAAATTATGAAAAAATTGGGTATTGATCTATAGAGGGTCCTTTCCCTTCATTGACTACTTCCACTACAAATAATCGACAACCTTCCATCACACAATGTTTAAAATTAATTTTCGAGAAAAAGTGTAGAGACAGCTTTCTCCATATACCATGAATCTCTATTGACCTTCCTTCATCATCTACTCAAAGTATGGTCTTCATGAAACAATCTAGAAAAACTCAATGAGATTCTAACCAGTCCATCCCAATGATTAAATTATATGTCCCTAGGGAAGTGGTGTACACCTTAAAACTAGTAGTATACACTCCAAGATATAGAAGATAATTATTGACGCTAGGTCTGACCACCTTTTTTTCCCCCGAAGCCATATCGACTTGTTTAAGGTCATCATTCTCATAGGCTTCCATCCGATACTTTTATAATGCACATGGTGAAATGAAACTGTCTGTAGCACCTCAATTAAATAAAAAAAAATCATTGGCATGATTTAGTGTACCTGACGACTTTGCCACAATAGATTGATGTTCTCCCTAATAGTTATTAACTGCTACATAAATATGGTGGTTACCACTTTTCCTTCCCATCGTGGCCTTTCCCTCTATATGCACAAGTCTTGATTGTGACTTTGGGAAGTCATGATGGTAATCAGTTCCTTCGCACCCCTAACAAATAACTCAGGGAAGACCCTCCAAACTTCCTTATGAAGGCCTCTAGAATGAGTTCCTTCCCATGGAACCCTTTCCCCTATTAACTTCTCTGTGAGAAGGTCACGAAATTTCCTGCATCGTTGGTGATCAGTGGGATGTTGTACTCACTTCCATTGAAATATGAGTTGCAATTGTTCTAGGTGTGGCTCTATTCCCATAAGGAGGTGGCCTAGAGCTTCCTCCCCTCGAGAATTTCCTATGGGCTTTCCCCACGAATCCAGGATGTTGTGGCATAGTTTATCTCATACCTTTGTTTAATCACATATGTTCTTTTGTGTAACGAGCACTTTCAACTACTTCGACCACTAATGATGGTTTCAACATCGACACCATGGTCGTTATCTTAGGGTTTAACCCCTACAATTTTTTTTTTTACTTGTGGATGATCAATATACATGTATGAGATGTACTTTACTAACGCCATGAACCTGATTCTTTAGTCTTTTGTTGTTATGCTTCCTTCAATTAGAGCATGAAATTATCCTATTTGTTTTTCCTTATAATAAGGAGGAAAATATTTTCTTTGAGATCGCTCTTCTTGAATAACTCCCAAGAGACGTTATATTGAGTAAGGCACAAGTGTCCCTCAAGATTACCCCACCATTTCAAGGAATTGTCTCTTAGCTAAAAGGTCCCTATCTTCACCTTTAATGTGGATGCATAGTCTCTTAAGGAAAAACATATCGTCATTCCTTCCAACCATACCTCTGCACGTTCACTTACACAACCCCTGATAAACTTTGGGAGTTTAATTTTCTACAGTTCTCTAGTGATATTCCTCAGTGGAGGTCGTCTCTCTAAGTCCCTCGACCCTTCTAGGTTACCCACTCCATCTGGTGGGGGATCCACTTCCACATCAGTTGACTCACATACCTTTAATTTATCATTAATAGCCTCTAAGGACCACAATATCAGAGCTAGCTCAGGCGATGGCAGTGGGAGTGGTAGCAACTATGATCACTGTGGCAATTCCCCCTGACCTCGATTTCACTGAGTCTTAAGCATCTTGAATAACTTAATTTGCATCAAACCAAATGCATATCAGGAAAGGGTTAGGGAATTATAGGTTTTACTCAAACTTATACTTGCAAACATAGGGTTAGGCGTAAGTTTCTTTATACCCATTTGTAAATAGACATTACTCCTATAAGGTAAGTGGTTAAAGGTCAGGTTCAAAACTTCTAAGCTTAGTAACTTCATCCAAGTAAACTATTAACACTCTAGTCTTGCTAGTTATACTAGCACTATTTCTAACTTATATCGTTAACGAATATTAAATATTACCCCTTCATAATCCTTCTAAATCCTTATAAATTTTAAAATTGATTAATGTGATTTAAAACATAATGTTGAAGAATTACTATAATCTAAATAACCCATTATGATAGGTTAAAACTTTAACCTAAATTATAAATTTTAAAATTGATTAATGTGATTTAAAACATAATGTTGAAGAATTACTATAAACCAAATAACCCATTATGATAGGTTAAAACTTTAACCTAAATTTTTACATTAATCATGCTTAACATTTGAATAAGGTTAATTAACAATTTAATGTTAATCACTAATTAATGTTAATGATATATATTATAATATGTATATCATATTAATCTATTGTAATAATTTAATATTACATTCAATTCATTCTAAGTTCATATTTTTAAATTTATTTATTAATATTTTTTTTTGGATATTTATTGATGGGCTATTTATAATTAACTATTAACCAATTAACCATGGTATATAATTAACGCAAACTTATAAATAACCACCATTTTTTTAATCGTATATATATAATTTAATTATATATTCATATATAATTAAATTATAATTTAAAATATAATATAATTAATAAAAATATCCCCAAGAAATTTTATAAACAAATTACAATAATAATTAAAATATAAAACAGGGCTGCATCCACGGGCCCTTGCTTTCATGAGGCCACGTGACTTCCCCTCCTCATTCCAAGTATGGACAAAATAATTTTAGACAAAACCCTTCATCGCTCATTCAGATTCTTCATTTGCTCGTATAGGGTTTCTTTAATTTGAATGAATATGGCCCATGGCTCCATAGTCGATCACTCAACTCAGAGGGCACGCCCATGTCCGACCTCTTCCTTGCCGATTGCCTAGTATAGTTTAGGGGAGCATGAGACCGTAGGTATGTAATTTCCTTGCAGAAACAATTTATTACCCAATTCGAGAGGGGAGCGCGTAGCCATGGATTCCTTCATTGTGTGTGCAGTTATGGCATTAAACTATTATTTTGACAATGGTTTTCCTCGAGATTTGGCTACAGTGCTCAGTGGAGGGCTCGATTGCCTCCAAGTCAACGGGGTTGGGTACAGTGCTCATCTACATCTACAGTATTTGATGTTTGTGAGTTTTGAAAAATAGACGACCATGCACATGCATCTTCGTAAAAATGTCCAAATAAAAAAAAAAAATGTTCTCTGGGTTGCTTCCGATTAAAACTTGCATTTGAAATTTAGTTATTTGATTCCTTTGTTTGAATTTATATTACATCTATTTATTTTATTTTTTTTAACTTTTTAAGATATAGTTTATGTGTAATAATATATATATATATAAATATATAACTTGAATTATTTATTTACTTAATATATACATAATTCATCCCTTTTCTTTTCTTTCACTAGTAATTCTGTATATATATATTCATTTGTAACTTCACATTACATATTTTTTTTGTTACTTCTATAGCTTATCTAACCCATATAAGTATTTATGGTTTTTCTTGCTTTGAGGTTTCTCGGAACATGTGGACAGGCCTAGCACGTGTGCGACCATGACGTCGAAGGCCCATGCAGGGTTACACAACAACGCAATTTTTTTTTCAACTATATAATATAATATTTTTACTTTAAAGGTTTTATATAATTATTTAATTTATTTAGTCTTTTTTAGAATATATATATATATATATATATATATATATATATTTTATAA
>ML780310.1:1405991-1433486 GCA_009831015.1 Picea engelmannii
TAAAATAACCTCGATACCTAATTTACAAGGAGAGTTGAAAAATAGTTCTATACCTAACTTGCAAAAAATAGTTCCATTTAATTTTACTTTTTAGTCCTTACTTTTTCTATTATAGAAATTTTATTAAAATAATCAATATACCTAGATCTTAAGATTTCACTCGTAGATTGTTTTCTTACTTTAATATTATTCAGATAACATAAACTATCACAACCTATATGAAAATGGAAATGATTTGTCTCCATATTTATCTTAATCTTAGACATCATATTTAAAAAATTATACATGTATATACATATTAACTAAACATTAAAATATAGAAGAGAGTGTTCATGAAAACTGCATGCCTTTAAACATTAAAATATAGCAGAGACTGTCCATGAAAACTACAATATTGACAGGAGAAGGTTTTTCCACACTAGTCTAGTCGAATTAAAGCCAGAGCAACCGTTTTTGAGATGATTTTGGACAGTATTTTGGGGCGACTACGACTCTGGAGACTTTGGCTAGATCTAGAGAATCATGTAAGTGGTAAAATTGGAGATTGTACTCTGAAATTTTGTAGCGATAAAATTTTGGCCGCGGGTGGCCAGCCTTTAAACATTAAAATATAGCAGAGACTGTCCATGATAACTACAACATTGTCAGGAGAATGTTTTTGCACACTAGTCTAGTCGAATTAAAGCCAGAGCAGCAGTTTTTGAGACTGTTTTGGACAGTATTTTGGGGAGACTTCGACTCTAGAGACTTTGGCCAAATCTAGAGAATCGTGTTAGTGGTAAAATTGGAGATTGTACTCTGAAATTTTGTAGCGATAAAATTTTGGCCATGGGTAGCCAACCCTGTGACCAAGCTGTGGGCATGCCCATGGCTTGGCCACAGGGCTGGCCACCCACAGCCCAGCCTTTAAACATTAAAATATAGCAGAGACTGTCCATGAAAACTACAACATTGACAGGAGAAGGTTTTTCCACACTAGTCTAGTCGAATTAAAGCCAAAGCAACGGTTTTTGAGACGATTTTGGACAGTATTTTGGGGTGACAAAGACTCTGGAGAATTTGGCCAGATCTAGAAAATCGTGTAAGTGGTAAAATTGGAGATTGTACTCTGAAATTTAGTAGCAATAAAATTTTGGCCGCGGGTGGCGAGCCCTGTGACCAAGCCGTGGGCACGCCCATGGCTTGGCCACAGGGCTGGCCACCCGCGACCCCCTCACAGTCCAACAATACAAATAATTACATTTAAACCATATATTTAAAAACCTATTACTCAGTATATTATCTACAGTATAGAAACTTACCTATTGTTTGGCGCGTCCACGCTCGCCAACGCAACGACGACCCCTGCGCTCACGACCTCCCGACGACCAAATATGTGAAACCTCCTCACAGACGAGCTCATGACCTCACGACCTCTGCTCCGAAGAAACGACAACAAATTTTGTAAAATGTTTCAAGATCATTGTGGGGTTAATATATAAACATTATTTTGGCCTAAATATTGTTTGGTCGAACAAATTTTCGGCCCAAAATTTGTTCGGTCGAACAATCTTTCGGCCAAAAAATAGTTCATCCGAACAATTGTTCGGCCGAAAGAGGATTGCTAGAAAGAAAATATCCGACCGACTAAATTTGTACACGTAAATCAAGGGGGCGGTTATTGCACCATTCGATTTGACGTTTATTTTTTCGGCTGAAAAATAGTTCGGCGGAAAACAATATCTTTAGGCCGAAAAAGATTATTAGTTTGGCCGAAAAAATGTTTTCCGAAATTTTGGAGAACTGATTGTCATGGAAGTGTAACCCACCTCCGTGATTTCACCCATAGTATATCACATTAGTTCAAAATTCGTATCTTTTTCACAATAAATTTTACGGGAAATTCATTCTTGTAACATATCGAACACAAAACGACCTTCTCATGCGATGAAGTTTCCTCGACGTTGCAATGTCACGAATAAAACAAGATGTTACAACATTATGAACATAGTAATGTTTCAATGTGTCGAATTTAGTAACGTTGCACAGTGAAAAACATAGTAATGTTGCACTCTGATTAACGTAGTAATGTTACAAATTGCTGAAAATAGTAACATCGCAACATTATGAACATAAACTGACTTCACAATGTGATGAACATAGCCATGTCATCGTAATGTGGATAGTGAAAATAATGTCACAATATTACAAACATTAACAAGCATTGCAATATGTCACACATTTCCGTTGTCGCAATGTGATGAAAATTTCCTCATGTTGCAATGTGACATACATATCCTGACATCGCAATGTGATAAACATTTCCAAACGTCGCAATGTGTCGAACATAGTAACGTTGTAATCTACCAAACATCTTAATGTCGCAATGAGACAAACATAGCCACAACATTGCAATGTGATGAAGATAAACGAACGTCGAAACATGATGAACATAGCCCTTTCATCGCAATGTCACAAACACATCCTTACGTTTCAATGTGATGCACATATCCTAACGTTCAATTCTGACAAACATTTCCAGATCGCAATCTGAATGACATAGCCATGTCATCATAATGTGGATAATAATGTCACAATGTGACGAACATCAATAGAGGTCGTTATCTGTCACACATCGCCTTGTTACAATGTAATACAATGTGATAAGCATTTCCTCACGTTACAATGTAATACAAACATCTTGACATTGCAATGTGTCGAACATAGTAACATTGCAATCTACCAAAAATAACAACTTCGCAATGTGATGAACATAGCCCTGTCATCACAATGTGATGAACATATCCTCATGTTCCTATGTGACACACATACCTTGACGTCGCATTGTGACACACATACCTTGATGTCACATTGTGACAGTCCTTTCAACTTGATGAACATTGCCTCACATTGCATTGTAACGTAGATATCCCAAGGTCGCAATTGTCAAACATTTCCAAATGTCACAGTGTATCGGACATAGTAATGTTTCAATATACCAAACATAGTAACTTTGCAATGCGACAAACATATCCTTGTCCTCGCAATGCGACGACATGACATATCCTCACATTCCTATGTGACACACATACCCTGATGACGCATTGTGACACACATACCCTTGACGTCACATTGTGATAGTCATCGCAATGTGACAGACACTGCCTCACATTGCATTGTAACGAAGATATCCCAAGGTCGCGATGTGTCAAACATTTCCAAATGTCGCAATGTATCAAACATAGTAACGTTGCAATCTACCAAACATAGTAACTTCGCAATGTGATGAACATATCCTTGTCCTTTCAATGTCACTAACATAGTCATGTCATCGCAATATGATGAACATAAATGTATGTCGCATTGTGACGAATATAGCCCTCTCATTGCTATGTGAAAAACATATCCTCGCATTCCAATGTGATGCACATATCGTGACGTCATAATGTGATACACATTTCTAAATGTTGTAATGGGACTAACACAACCCATTTTCACGATGTGATGTACACAAATGAATGTGGCAATGTGACAAACATACACCATCATTTCAATGAGACGAATATTTCCCAACATCACAATGTGATGACCATAACTCATTGTTGGAGTGTGACAAACCTATTCGAACACCATAACGTGACAAACAAAAACCCTTCATCGTAATTTGATGACCATAACCTTACGATGTCATGTGATGAACAAAAGCTAATGTCACAATGTGACGAACAAAACCTGATGTCACAATGTGATGAACAAAACATGATTAGCATTACAATGTCGTAATGCCATAGTAAACTATTGCTAAACATAATCAACATGACCGGCCATAATCAGATCCACATGGTCAACAAATTTGATCCATGAGCATGGTTAACCATAACAAAACCTGATCAACCATAGTCAACCATGGTCATGTTCAACCACAGTCAACCATAGTGAAGGACAACCATGATCAAGCATAGTCAACGTTTCCTACCCAAAGTCAACCAAGGTCTATCAAAGTTAACCATCATCATGGTCAACCATAGTCAACCATGGTCATTGTCAATTAATGTATTAATAATTTAACATGTTACATTATAAGTATTAATACTTTAATGTATTAATACTTTAATAACGTATTTATTAATGTATGAAATGTATTTTTTTGTAGTATTACTCTAACAATGTATTATTTTATTATTGTCTTAATACTTTAACATTGTATTAATTAATATTGTATAAATGTTTTAATTAATTAATACATTACATGAGTAATGTATCGATTGATTAATACCTTACATTATACATTAATATTCATTAATACTTTAATTTATACCTTACATTTATGTAATAATGTATTCCTACTTAATATATTATTAATATATAATTTTATTAGTGCATTAATACTTTATTAATGTTTTAATGTATTACTATTTTAGTAATGTATTTATTAAAAATGTATTAATGTATTAAATTATTAGATTATAGTATACATTAATGTATTAATTTCATTAATATTCATGACCATAAGAAACCACGGTTACGGTAAGCCGTATGGAAGCATAGTCAAGCATGACCATTCTTAATAAATGTATTAATATTTTAAGATGAATTAATGTATTAATACTATTCAAACATTAATATTAATACTATTACTTTAATGTATTAACATATTACTTTAATAATTTATTAATATTTAATTTTTACATTTTAGTAATGTATTAATACTTTAATAATGTATTACTATTTTATTAATGTGTTTTTTTTTGTGTGTATAAATTAATTAATACATTACATTATTAACATATCAATTAATTAATAAGTTGTACATTATACATTAATGTTAATTAATACTTTAATTAATACATTACATTATAAATACTTTGTTATTTATTACTACTTTATTAATGTATTATTTTAATGGTGTATTAATATTTAATAATGCATTTAGGATTTCCATATATTCAAATACATAAGATGTATCTTATTTATACAATGTATTAATATATTACTTTAATGTATTAATACATTATTACTTTAATGTTTTAATACATTATTAATGTATTAATAGTGTAATATGTTGTACATTAATGTATTAGTACTTTATTTTATACACTAGTAATAATGTATCAATTGTATCAATCAATTAATATGTTACATTATACATTAATGTAAATTGATACTTTAATTTATACATTTTTATTATATATTACATTAATGTAATACATTACATTAACACATTAATATACCATTAATTTTTATACATTAATATAATATATTTATGTATTATATTAATATATTATTAATATATATTATTACATAAATATAATATTTAATTAATACATTTATTATGTCTTAATATATTAATGGTTATCCCTAAGACATGTCAACCATCAACTAGCAATAACAACTTTATAAAAGTGGTTGATATGCGTTGATCAACGCCATCTATTCACCTTTCCAAACTAATGGCGTCGATCGATGTATATCAACCACTTTTATAAAGTGGTTGTTGCTAGTTTATGGTTAATGTTGAAAATTTGTGGCATATCTTCTCTTCGCTGATATGACAGATATAAGCCAATCAATTGAAGGAATGAAAAAAAGAAATGGGGAATTAATTACTAAGCTATCAAGGAACATGAATGTACTTGACAACTCGCCGCATAAACTTTGACAAGTATGTCTATTACAGAATAACGATGTATTTTTTTTTCATCATCAACACAAGAAGAGACTTGGCTTGAGTTGAGAATTGAATGTGAAGGGAAGAGGCAAAGGATATGAGAAAGAAAAACATAGAGCACAAATAACATGCATAAAAGACAAGAACATCGAGTGAAAATATTTATATTTCATATATTATAAATCTCATGGAATTTAATTGCATAAACATGTATATAGTTTTGTTGCTCATTCATAACATTCATCAAAAAAGATAGAAAATAGAGTCCCTTGTTTGTTGACTGCTTCTCAACCTGATGTTTCTACAATGAAACTTCTCCACTTTTCACTCTGCATTTTTTTACATACAGTTTTGTCTAAAACTACCCTCTCTTCTCTTCATAGATTCCTAGCAAAATGAAAATAGAAAATATTAATTGAAATTAACTTTCACATTTAGGACAATCATGTATACATTGACTTGAGGCAAAAGTAAAATGGAAATGTATAGAGAAAATCAATTTTTTTGTTCTTGAAAGGATTGACATAACATGTTGACAAGATATGAGAGAAGAAACATCTATGGAGAAGTAAATTAGGGTATTTTTGATTAAATTCAACACCCCCCTTAACCACAAATGCCATCTATGATACCTAAGTTGTCTCTTTAATGAAAAAATATTTTCTTTCCTAGTGATTTGATGAGGATGTCTGCAAATTTTTCTTTTGACTTGTAATTATCCAAAACGATTTTTCCATTATTGGTTAACTCCATAATGAAGTGAAACCTTCTGTCAATATGTTTACTCCTTTTGTGAAAATGGGTTCTTTGACAATGTTATAGATGAGTTTCTTTTACAATAGATATTTGTTGCCACTTCTTTGCATGCCTTAATTATTTCAACATTTTTCTCATCCATATTGCTTGATATGCTGCCTCTTTAGGTGCTACATACTCTACTTTAGCAAATGAAAGAGTGACAATTGTTTGTTTTTTCGAAGCCCAAGATACTACACGTGATCCAAAATGGAAAATATAACCAGAAGTGATTTCCCTATCATCTATATCTCTTTCATAATACATATTAGTGTATCCTCTCAGCTTGAAGTCACTTGAAATTGAATAGAGTATTCCATAGTTCCATTTTCCACTAACATATTTCAAAATGATTTTCCCTTCTTGCAAATGATAAAATTTTGGATACTCCATGAACCTTGAAATTAGACTAAAATCAAACATTATGTCTAGCCTTGTGGCTATTAAATACATAAGGCTAGTGGCAAGTTGTTTTTACAAAGTTGAATCAAATTTAGATCCTTTATCATCCTTCCTCAATTTGAAACATGTCACAATAGGTGTAACATCCTGCTCTTGTGCGCATTGAGTGAACTTATTCTTTCAGGACACTTTCTTGCAAGTGATCTGAGTGATTATACTATTGGTCATTTTGATTATGATGATGAGATATGATGGATTTCATGATATGTTATTTTGTTGTATTTACATAGACAGGTTCTATTGACTTGGTTCTTCTATGTGTGCAGGACTTTGGACATTGAGGATGCAGAGGCATCGATGAAACCCCTTGGACTCTGGATCGAGTCATGGAGTGGAAAATTGGGGTTTGAATGTTGTTGATGTGACATACGTACATATCATTACTTGTTATGATGATTGAATATTATTGTTGACATGATTCATTGATGGATGCAGGTTGACCATAGCTTGTCGACCAAGCTCACATGTGGAGTAGAGGGGTCATGGACGACAACTAGAGACTTGAGGGAGAGGTGTGGCAGCAACCTTTCTATAGCCTACTAACAATCCCATCATGGCTCGAAATGTAGGTTAATGATTACCTAGTTCGAGAATACCCACGATGTCATGAGGGAAGACAGTGACAGTCGCTCACGATGATTCTAATGGGCACGCAATAAGGCAGGGGCCTTATTCCTTAAAGTCCCTTAGTCTCCCACAAGATCACCTAACGGAGTATTGACTCGAGGGGTTTGATGTACACCAAAGTCAGTCAAGAGGTGAGTGGCACCCTTGGAGCACATAGTGCGTTCTGAAGGACACATCACAATTTTAACGGATAAGTGAATAAACCTAGTCGGCCTTAAAATGAATGATGTGATAATTAAGTTTTAAAAACAATTTTACCTAAAAACTATTGTCGCCCAACCTAGTGATATTAAAACCTAGGTCTAAGTAGAGCGTGTGGTAAAAAAACAAAATAATAATAAATAAACATGTAACAAGAAGGGGCCTAAGAAATTCAACCTTATTTATTACATTCAAAATTATAATGGATGATTAAATTTTTAAAAAGGGGTAATGGTTGTTTTTTTTATATACACTTGTTAAATTAATTTTTAATTAAAAAGGAAAAAGGGTAAATGGTTTTTTTATCTACACTTGCTAAATTAAGTTTTAATTAAAAAGGAAAAAGGGTAAATGTTTGTTTTATCTACACTTCCTAAATTGATTTTTAGTTAAAAAGGAGAAAGAGGGAAACTCAAAAGAAATAGGAAATTTAAAGAAAAGAGGAAACGTAAAGAAAAAGTTGAATGTCTAACTTAGTAAGGAATTTTTCCTTTGGAACTTTCTAATTATGAACTCAACTAGGAATTAAGTAAGGCATAAGTCATTTAAGAAGTGTAAGAGAATTTTGGGACACTAAGGAGCGTTTTTAGGGATTCTCTTAGGTGGATGAGGGAAATAAGAATATTTAATTAATTAATAAAATTGATTTTCTGGTGCAACTAGGGGATCGAGTGACATGTGTACAGGGAAGGTTTTTCGAAATTAATTAACTAAAATTTTTTTAATGAGAATTTGGGAAACTAATTACTTAAAAAATATATAAAAGGGATGGAGGAGGAGTATGCATGGGATCTTTTTGTGTAACATTACGCTGCTGAAATTTTACCTTGACTGAAATTTCTCTTGTGGGAGTTAGGATACCCAGCTCAGGTAATGAGTGGTAGCTCAAACTTGCGAGGTGAGTTGGGTGCTATAATTCTTTGATATTGTGTGTGTCGTCCCTTTGCAGCTTGGGGGGCTCAGGGGGAAGAAGAGTACCCCTAGATTTGGCTGGGAGGTACTAGTGATGTCACATTAGTTGGAAAGTGGGAGCTGGACGGAGCGTGCGCGGGACAACGAATTCAGAGCTTTCACATTTAGGATATGGTACGCATGTGTGTATTTGTATTGAATGGTAGTTTAATTACTTTTCCTGCACCTTCAGTAATGTTCTTCTACGGTGTTAAGGATTATGATTTATTCATCGTAACACTATCCAGAAATTTCATTTTTATCTTAAGAAATTTGTCTTGATGAGCCCATCATTTTATAATCAAAGAAATTAAAGTCATCCCAGCCTTATGCTTGTTGTATTTGAATTGATTTCCCATGGAGAACCCAACCCCTAATTGCAAGGACTTCTCTACATTTTTTTTTATTGATTAATACAAAGAATTTTATTTTTTTTATCTTTTGTCCCTTATCCCTTAAGTTATTAGTCTATTCTTGAGTATACAAATAGGAGCCGAATCGACGATCATCACTCTGGTGTTTAAAGACTTATAGATTCACATGTCCTACTTTCTGGTGCATGGATAATAAGTGAAGGATAAATTTCTCCCAGTTGTCTATCCCTTACTTATCTCTGCGTTTTTCTCTTATGATTAAAATCTGATTAAGCTTTGCTTCTTGATTGATTAAACTCTGATTACGCTCTGCATTTTAATTTTTTAAACTCTGATAAATCTCTTCCCTTGAATAATAACTCTATGTTTTTTCTTATGATTGATTACATTTGCGTTTTTTGGTGATTGGTTACTTTTACGTTTTCTTGTCATTGATTATCTCTAAGTTTTCTTGGAGTCATTACTCAACATTCAAACCATGAAATTATGGGTGATTTACCCAGCCTTTACACAGTAGTTATACCATGATTTTCGTGGCACATTACCCAGCATTCACACCACTATTTTGTGGCACATTACACAACAATCACACTAAGATTTTTGTGGCACATTACACAACAATCACACCAAGATTTTTGTGGAACATTACACAACGTTCACACTATGATTTTCATGGAATATATAGAGTGATATCTCATCTATGAATGTTAGTACACATCGATATATTTAACCATGAATTTCATTGTTGATACCTGCATTTTTAATGTTGTTGATGATGAATAGCAATGGACATAAAAATTATTAATGGACAAAGATATCATTGTTGACTTAGATTTATTAATGGACAGTAATCTTGATTGATTGACAATGAATATATTTGATTAATTCCTTTATATAGTCATCGAATTATATGAACAACGAAATTGTTTGTCTGACATCGAAATTTGTAGAAAACGAATTTATCTATTGTTTAGACATCAACTTTATCGTTTTACACAACATTTTAGTGATGGTTTTATTGTTCTTTAGTTATGCATTTATCTATGTTAAAAAAAACACATTGAAATTCTTGATATACAACAATATCATGGATAGAAATCATTTATGTATTGTAGGAAAACGATAATATTAACAATGATAACCATCTCGTGGATAGAAATATGATATATAATGTATGGCAACAATTGTATGAAAGTAAATATTAATTAATTAACAACAACAATTTGGATAACAATTTAATATCATTGACAATAAAACATTTATAGACAACAAGATAAATGCTATACAACCATCTATTAATAGACAGAGATATTATAGTTAGACTATGTTATCATCATTGGACTTGTTAATGGGTAGAGCCATTGATTACTGACAACGAATTTCCGTTGTGTCTTGTTAACTTGTCGATTGGGTGCTTGGGTTTAGTCTTTAGTTATTTTGAAAGTTAATTTGGTCTCCTAGCGCATTGGATTTTTCTTGGGTTATTGGTCTAGATAGGTTATGTTGCACCTTGGTTACTACCTCTCCTACCGCTTGTGATGTCCTGATTCCTGATGAGGGGATCATTGTGCACCCTGATAACCTGGTCGGGGTCTTCTTATTCCCGATGTGGGCATGTTGTTCGTTGTAATTGATTTTGGCACCTGGTTCTGTAATTCCTAAATACGTCTGGTTTTGTGCACCGTAGAATTTTCTAGTTATTGGTTGTCCAAGTCATTCTGTCGGGTTGTTGGTGTTTTCCTTTATCCTGTAGGTGTTGTCTTGCTTGTGTTGGGTGGGTAGTCATTTTTATCTGTCTATTGATTATTGCACATTTCGTCCAGTGGCATGATGTGCTAGTATGTTGAGTCATTGTTGTCGGTTTTCTGATCATCATGCATTGTGTTCTTCATCAAGTTCTGTTATTTAACTATTGTCATTGTTTCCTTCTTGCAATATATATATATATTTCGTTGCATCACATGTAGTCATAGTGATGGGGTCGTTACATATGGTATCAGAGCTGGTTCGACCCGCGACTTGAGATCACTACGTCTTTCATTGATTTAATTTTTTATTATAAGGTTTATAGTTAAATTGATTTGTATTCATGGAGGTAATCATGGTTAGAGGATGCCACATAGGAAGATGATGGGGTACTATGGGATGAGGAGAGACGCCCCCAGTAGGATCCATGACTGAGGGGTCTAACTCCCAGGGAGAGGAATGGGTTGTCGAGAAGGAAAATATAGTTGTGGGTGATGTGGTTGGGATGAGGATATCCTTTCAATGGATGTCTGAGGCATTGATCATTCGTTTGGATAGAGATGAGGCCAGGGCGTCGACACCTCCTGAGGGTCCACTGCATGCTCCGATCGATACTGGTAGCATTCACCACGAACTCGAGAAGGTCACATTTACCAAGTTCTTTGGTTCCCCGGATGACACAGCCACCAAGACATGGTTGGAGAATATGGTGATCATCTTTGCACTTCACGCATGTACCTCCAACATGAAGGTTTGCATGGTGGTCTTTCAACTGAAGGGGAGCGCTCTTCTATGGTGGAAGATGCTCCTGCTGCAATTGAACATGGTTGTCGAAGATGTGTCATGGGAATTCGTTGAACTTCATATCAACGAGTTCAACGCCTTGCGATAGAGAGACCTCATGGTGCCCGAGTATGAGGTTCATTTTATGGAGTTTCTTCGGTATGCTCTGCACCTGGATGCCAAGAAACTTAAGGTCAAGAGGTTCTTGTTTGGCCTTAATGTCAACATTCATCCAAAGGTTAGGATTATGATTCCTCAGACTTTGCAGGATACCATCCAGAAGGCATTCATAGCAGAGGAGGAGCTTCTCAACAAGGTTCAGAGAAGGACTCTAGCGAGACCAGTAGGGCAGGTGCCATTTGGTGTGCAACAACATCGGACACCAACTAGGCATTCACCAAGATATCGTGGTTTCCAAAGAGGATCCACTTTCACTAGACCTCGCCAACCAGCACCTCAATAGAGAACTCCTTACCAAGGAGCATAGCACCAGCACCAACGTCGACCACAACAACAATAGTTTAGGCCTCTTCAGCAAAACATACCAAGGTTCAAGGCCGATGGGTCGTTAGCTTCTACTTCGGGTACTAGGAGTTCTCGGCCGAAAAAAAGGGTGTTGGACATGTGGGGATCCACATTACCAGCCCGACTGCCAAATGGAGAGGACTAGAGCATCTGGATCAACCAGACTCACTATCATGGGATATTTGGGAAAGGCCTATCGGATTCATGCAGCAGTGAATAGCCGTCAGGAAGAGCACCAACCAACTGTGCTCGAGATGTTAGGTACCGTCGCTGACTAAACCCTTAGTATTTTTATATATCCCAGTGCTACAGAGAGTTTCATTTATGGGGTAGCGCTAAATATAATTAAGGTAAAGGTAGTCGAACAAGATGATTTTAGCTTTGTAGAAATGGCTTCAGGAGCCAAACAAAAGATTGGTGGGAAGGTTACGGGCTGTAGCCTTAACCTGGGAGATTTTGTCACTAGGTCCAACATGTACATCATGATCTTAGGATCTTATGATGTCGTGATCGGTATGGACTAGTTGGAATCGCATCAGAAAATACTCAACTATAGGATGAAATGGTTGATCTTGGTAGATGATGAGTGACAGAGACATGTGACTGTAGATCAAAACTAGGGAGTTTCCCTGAGGTTCATCTCTTCCTTGTAGCTATTAGCACTCTACAAAAAATTTCTGGCGAATAGACAAACGACAAAGGTAATTGTTTCAACATACTTTAGAGCTGGGCACTAGCTTTCTCAACTCATAGAGGGATCTCTTGTGTCACTTGATATTTATTTGGAAATCGATGGCTAGGTTTTGTTTGTTTTAGGGTTTTTTATAAAGTTTGTTGGAAAAGAAGGGGAGGGACTCTTAAGGCTATGGAGTCAAAATTTTGAAAGTGAAGGAAAAAAATGACTGGCTAGTAAATCTTTCAAGAGGATAAAGGCTAAATGACGTAATGAATATGAGTTGTTAATTGAGTTTAAGCAGGTTGTAAGAAGAAAGAGAAAACAAATAATTTCATCAGAGCGTTACTAAAATGAGTTCTAAATTAGTTAAGAGGAAATTCACATATTTTAAATTTCTTAAGCTGAGAGAATCACAAGATGAATTCTGAGATTTTAACTATCCAATTTAAATAGAAAACAGTGCAAATGAAAATAAATAACATAGAAAATACATATGATGAGAGAAGATAAAACTCATATCACCACCATTAGAATCTTTTCATAGAGACTTCAAAAGCTTCTGTATATGTATTCAATTCAGCTCTAGAAAATTACAATGTAGTTCAAAACAACTAATAAGGTGCCCTTGCACTTCTACCAACCTCTAATACATTTGGAACCTATAATACTTATACAATTTGAGTTCCTTCAGTGTGACACCGATTACAATAATTGAAATGAAACGTTTCATCTTCTTCCCCAAAATAGAAACAGTGACAAATAGAACATGACGCATTTTAATTGATCTCCTATTTTTCAAGAGAAAAAATTGGCTTCAAAACACCACCTGTAATTATCAAATCGTAATAGATGTGTAAAATATGAGAATGGTTTTTTTATATAATCTCGTTTTGAAGAAAAACCTCTCTCAGTTTCTTGAAATTCATCTCCATCAGGCCAAAATAGGTGTCACAAAAACATTTCTCGAACAAGAAATCATAACAGAAAAGTATGGCTCCAAGATTCCCTCGAATCTCCCAATCTGTGACACCTTTGTGAAAAATGACAAGGTTAATGTTTTAGGGTCCATCCTTGACAATAACCTCCTTTTTATTTTAAAAACGCATTCTGGTTCATTCGAAAATCATCCTGTAAGTCTCAACTACTACGGAAACTGACTGCCACATCCTCCTTGAAATGTCACTTGTGTTTTTTCTAAATCTAATTTTATTTATCCATATTTTCCTTAAATATTTGGGAATAATATATTTGAATAAAAATAATTACCAAATATCTTTTATCCTTTAAAATTAAATTTCCATAATTTAATTCATGCCAATGGTTTTGAAAAACCATTTATTTCTTGCTTCATGTAGTTTTGGAAACCATGTCTTGTTTTGCCCAATTTACCATTTCACTATAAAAAACATTTAATGTTACCATTTCACTATGAAAAACATTTACTGTGTCATGTTTTTTCCAATTTACACTGTGAAAACCATTTACTGGTTTCTTTCCCATGGTTTTGAAAACAATGTCTTGTTTATCATATTTGGTAAAATAATTTTGATATTCTTCTTTTACTTCTGTAAAAACTTTGGATAAACATTATTTTCCATGGAAATAAACATTAATCTCTTTAATTATTTTCCATGGAAATAAACATTAATCTCTTTAATTTGTAAAATATGAATTTTACCTCTGTAAAACCTTTTCACCGTGAGGAATAATTTCATTTATTGGAAATTCCATAATTATTGTTGAAACTCTCTCTAGAAAACATGCCTCACACAAACCATATGATAAATGGGTGCATTTATTATATCGGGGTGGAAAAAAGTGGTTTGGATTTTACTCACTTTTTCCCTTGATATTCACCATGTAAAAACACATAATTAACCTCCACGCTAATTCTATGCCCGATATGTATGTGCGCCCTCCATCCACTCTTTGACTTTTCCATATTATAAATCGATATTCGTGCATGATTTGACGTGATTTCATAAATTAAATATTCGATCATATATTAATATAAATATTTTAATATAAAAATATTTATATTAATAATAATAAACCCTTTTTTCTATTTTCTAAGGACTTTGGTCATATGAGGCTTAACACATGACTTTGTGGATATGACAAGGGTGATTAATAAAAGGAATATTTTTTTATTTTCAATGGGAATATGAAAATAAGGGTAAAAATGAATGAAGTGATAGAACTAAGGGATTTAGATAAGCATTAAGGCTAGGTATAGGTTTGGGATATTTGCCAATTGTTTAACTCATGGAGGACATGACTATTTTGGATGATCAGTTGAGTGAAGGATTTAGGTGATGGGAGCTGTAGTAACCAAATAAATTAAACATCCATTAATTCTACAACATAGGAGTAAAATTAAAAAAATTCTTTAATTGAGCACATTCGCATATAAATTTATCAACAAATAATAAAATTTTATAGAAAAATAAAACAAATACACTACTTAACATACCTGGGTCTGATGCTAACCCTCCTCTGTTTTCTGCTTTCCTAGTTGATCGTTGTTGAACTATGTAAACACTACCCAAACCTTGTTCCACCCTGCCAACTAGGTCAACTTCCTAGCTCTAGGATATCATATGGATATCCTGGCCCTCATGCCCAAAACCTCCAGCAAACCAGTGCCTGTACTGATCCAATCCAACTCCAAAACTCAACTCCTCAAAATCTAAGAGAAACCTCCCCCAAAATCCCATAGAATGGTAATCCCCTTCATAAACCTCCTCTGCCTCCATATCCTTCCTTCACCGCCTCATGCATTTACTTCCTTACCTACTCCTAGTTAATGCCCCTTGTCCTTTCCTTTATTATTTTATCCTCTCATAATTAATATGTTATCCCTTTCCGTGTACGTAACCTTTTTAATTTAAACAATATAACTTATTAATCTAATAAATTTAATATTCATGTTATTAAATGTAATAGGTAGTTAATTAATTAATTAATTAATCAAAATTATAACCTTTAATTAATTAATATCATTAGATCAATCTTTGTTTAATTAATATTATGTTAAGACAATTAATCCCCTAAATAATTTTTTACTTAATAAACCTTAAACATTTATTCAACTAGGGTTGTTACATACACCCACCCTTCAGGAAACTTCGTCCCGAAGTTAAGGTATATTATGGTACAATGAAAAGAAACACGGTTCACACATTCATAACAATTAACCGAAATTACCAATAAGAAAGTCAAGAAAACTCATACATACTAGTGTATATGTACAAGAAATGTATGTGTAGCTAGTACATACAATTCTCATGCATGTACTAATAATCAAATTGTCATCCTTTAGTAATTTATGTATGCATCCAATCGAGTCAGCAAGACTAGTCTTTTATAAAAGACAACAAACCAATCAATTGTTTGAGAAATCCTTTAATTACTATTATCTGGTTCAACAATTTTATTTTAAACAACTTTGGTTTAGTTACATAATAATGAATATTCATATATACTCATTTTTATTTTTTTTAAGGAAAAACATTAAATTCCACCACAAGACAGATCTCCATACTTTCTCAAATATTACTACTCATCCTTCCTCCCTAACCTACTTCCATCTCCATTCCTATCCTTCCTTTTCTAGACTATCTTGGAGCGTCAACTATATTTACCTAACTCCAAATAGAACCCATAAGCGGAAGTGGTGCTATCTCGACCAAGCTTCCCTAGCAGGCATCTGACAGTCATCATCACATGTCTTGGGGAGCGTGAACTAACACCGTCCTCCTATGACTTCAGGTTTCGGAGGATACACGGTGTGAAATGCCTCCACCCCTCCTAATCATAACTAGGGTCCACACCCTACAATGGAGGATACACTGTGGGAAATGCCTCCACCCCTCCTAACAGGACTAGGGTCCACACCGTACAATGGAGTACACAGTGGCACCGTGTTGCTGAAGGTGTTTTCATCATTTATTTGGTTTTGGGCAGTGTCATCACCTGAAATCATGCATTGGTCCACATATCATAGCAATGCATCCAAACCAATATAAATTTCACATACAATATTCATACAATAATGTTTCTCGGTTAGTGGTATTGATATCCACTTTCATCATCATTATCCCTTGGCTATTCCATAGCCCATAACCTGCAGATTAGTCTGTAACACAAACTCATACATTTCTATGCATTATCATCATGTAATTGCATACTATCATCATTTCAATTTGGTATCCCTGTACCGATAAATTAACATCAAAGTTTTCCAATTACAAATAGATCTCATAATATCCCATAATTAAACACATCTATGAAATGCACATCTCTGTTGATTATGACTTTTTTTGGTTATTGGATTGTACAATTTCTATTCCTTTGATTCAACACTATATCCCACAAATATGGTTTTGTCTCATTTGTTATATAATTTTATTCTCAATTCATATGGTACATGTGCGTATGATACACATCCAAATACCCTCTTGTGAGAAACATTGTGTTTTATTCCACTCCATGATTCTTCCAAAATCATATTAATGAAATTTTTAGTGGGACATATATTCATAATATATGTTTGACATGCTACAACTTCAACCCAATATTCATTTGACAAATGCTTTTCTTTTAACATGATCCTTTCCATTTCCATGATTTTTCTATGTTTTCTTTCATCCCATGCTTCATCTTCTATGAACTGCACATCTCTGTTGATTATGACTTTTTTGGTTATTGGATTGTACAATTTTTATTCTTTAATTCAACACTATATCCCACAAATATGGTTTTGTCTCCTTTGTTATATAATTTTATTCTCAATTCATATGGTACATGTCTGTATGATACTCATCCAAATACCCTCTTCTGAGAAACATTGTGTTTAATTCCACTCCATGATTCTTCCAGAATCATATTAATGAAATTTTTAGTGGGACATATATTCATAATATATGTTGCACATGCTACAACTTCAGCCCAATATTCATTTCACAAATGCTTTTCTTTTAACATGATCCTTTCCATTTCCATGATTGTTCTATTTTTTTTGCTTCCTTAAGTTATTTAGTTTGGGGTTTGACATATCACTTGAACTTGTAAAATGTGGACGTGATGGTCCATCACCAACAGTACCAATTTGAGATGGTTTTTGTTGCACATTTGACAGATTATTTTCTTGAGTGTGTGAATTTGTTCTTATCCTTGATGAAGGTGTCATTTGACCACTTGGTTGAGCTTGAATTGGTATTGAAGGAGTCACATTTGAAGGAGCATCTGTTGGTATAAGATATTATTTTTATTCTTGTGGTAAGTTCGTTGTAATATTGTTTGTTTTATCAAAACTTCCATCCCATGCTTCATCTTCTATGAACTTCACATCTCTGTTGATTATGAATTTTTTGGTTATTGGATTGTACAATTTGTATTCCTTTGATTCAACACTATATCCCACAAATATGGTTTTGTCTCCTTTGTTATATAATTTTATTCTCACTTCATATGGTACATGTGCATATGATACACATCCAAATACCCTCTTGTGAGAAACATTGTGTTTTATTCCACTCCATGATTCTTCCAAAATCATATTAATGAAATTTTTAGTGGGACATATATTCATAATATATGTTGCACATGCTACAACTTCAGCCCAATATTCATTTGACAAATGATTTTCTTTTAACATGATCCTTTCCATTTCCATTATTGTTCTATTTTTTTTCTTGCTTAAGCTATTTAGTGTGGGGTTTGACATATCACTTGAACTTGTAGAATGTGGACGTAATGGTCCATCACCAAGAGTACCAATTTGAGATGGTTTTTGTTGCACATTTGACATATTATTTTCTTGAGTGTGTGAAGTTGTTCTTATCCTTGATGAAGCTGTCATTTGACCACTTGGTTGAGCTTGAATTGGTGTGGAAGGAGTCACATTTGAAGGAGCATCTGTTGGTATAAGACATTATTTTTCTTCTTGTGGTAAGTTCGTTGTAATATTGTTTGTTTTATCAAAACTTCCATCCCATGTTTCATCTTCTATGAACTGCACATCTCTATTGATTATGATTTTTTTGGTTATTGGATTGTACAATTTTTATTCCTTTGATTTAACACTATATCCCACAAATATGGTTTTGTCTCCTTTGTTATATAATTTTATTCTCAATTCATATGGTACATGTGTGTATGATACACATCCAAATACCCTCTTGTGAGAAACATTGTGTTTTATTCCACTCCATGTTTCTTCCATAATCATATTAATGAAATTTTTAGTGGGACATATATTCATAATATATGTTTCACATGCTACAACTTCAGCCCAATATTCATTTGACAAATGCTTTTCTTTTAACATGATCCTTTTCATTTCCATGATTGTTCTATTTTTTCTTTCAACTACTCTATTTTTTTGATAGGTGTACCTAATGGTAATTTTTTTGTGAATTCCATGGTCTTTGAAAATCCTTATGAAGTAATTTGAAATGTATTCACCGCCCCTATTTGTTATCAATGATTTGATGTAATTCCCACTTTGCTTCTAAACAAGGGCTTTGAATCGGCGAAAATAATCAAACACTTCATTCTTATGCCTTAGAAAGTAGACCCATGTTTTTCTTATGTAGTCATCTATGAATGTGAATAAGTAGTAACTTCCACCAATTGAGATTTTTTTCATTGGTCCACAAAAATATTAATGAAGAATCTCCAATGGTTTGTTTGCACGAATTGACTTCCGTGCTGAAAATGAATCCCTATGTTGTTTTCCAAAAATGAAACCTTCACATATTCTATCTGTTTTTTCTATTAGTGGTAACCACTTTACCATTACTTTCTTGTACCGTAAGTTTAAGCATCCAACATTTAGGTGTCCATATATTATATGTCGCCAATTTACATATTTAATTTATGCTTGAAATATTACTTTAGTGACTGCTATAGTTTTCTCTTCATTCTCTTGTGAGTTTGTTGAATGGGATCCTTGATCCAATTCTACCTTCATATCTAGTTTTATCTTTAGGAAAAACATTCTATTGTTGCTCATTTGGACTTTAGCTATAAGTTCATTACTTGGATATTTATGTAGAATTTTTCATTGTTTATTCTCTTCATTCTCTTGTGAGTTTGTTGAAGTGGATCCTTGAGCCAATTCTACCTTCATATCTAGTTTTATCTTTAGGAAAAACATTCTATTGTTGCTCATTTGGACTTTATCTATAAGTTCATTACTTGGATATTTATGTAGAATTGTTCGTTGTTTGATTCTGAAAAATATTATGTACCCATTTTGAAGAAGGTGCTCAATGCTCATCAAGTTATGCTTCAATCCGTTAACAAATCACACATCAAAAACAAAAATTTTCTCCCCCTTTTTGGTTAGAATAATGATGTTTTCTTTTCCCATAACTGAAACATTGTTGCCATTTCTCCATGTGACTTCTTATTTTACACTTTGATCCAAATTGGAAAACATTTCTAGATTCCCTATCATATGATTGCTGCAACCTAAGTCTAAAAACCATATATCCTTCTCATTTTCTTGTGCAATGTTGCAAGCTAGAAAACATACTACCCTAATTTTGGTTTTCTTTGATAAATTTTGCATTTTTTTACCTAGAATCATATTATTTTTTTCTACATTCATTTATGTAATAACCATATTTTTTACAATAGTGACATTTAATTGATATTTATCATACCTTTGGCCTTGAGGTTCATTTTGAGTTGATATTTGATTGTGGCATCTTCCACTTGAGTTTTCACTTATGTTTGATGGGCTATTTATTCCACCTTTGTTTGAATTTCTACCTTTACCTCTAAAATTTGATCTTCCCCTACCTCTACCATGGATGATTGAGACGCCTATCTTCAAAGAAATAAGAGATGCATGTAGCTCATCAACTGAAATTGTGACATATATTTTTTCTCCTCTATGGCCACCACAATTGATTCAAATCTTGTAGGAAAACTTCTTAAAATATTTTCAACCACTTTCCTATCTTCAAAAGTTTCACCATGTTATCTAATTTGGTTTACTAGTCCAATTATTTGAGTAAATAATGAGTCTATTGTATTTGATTCTTTCATGTATATCGTGTCAAAATCCCTTCTTAGCATTTGTAGCTTAACTATCTTCACCTTGGCCATTCCTTCGTGTGTCATTTGAATAATATCCCATGCTTGTTTAGAGTTTCTTGTTGTTTCAATCTTAGGAAAAATGCTCTCGTGCACTCCTTCAAAGATATAAAAGAGATCCTTTGAATATTTTTTGTTGTTATCCTTTAATATACTGCTTGATCTTGGGTAACCATTCTCAACAAGATCCCATATGTCTTGAGTACAAAACAATGATTTCATTGTTATTTATCAATAATCGTAATTTTTTTTTTTCAGTGAACTCGGGAATTTGTGAGTTTGTCAAACTTGTGCTTGAAGCTGTCATTGTTGATTGTAAATATTTTGCTAGATAATTCTTACCTCATTGAAAACTTTTGAAAAAACGTCAATTTTAGTGACCTTGGATCTGATACCACTTAGAGGAAAGAGGTAAAGGATACTAGAAAGAAAAACAATACCGAGAAATAACATACATAAAATACAAGAATAAAGAATAAAAAAAATTAAATTTAATATATTAGAAATCTTACAGACTTTGACTCCATAAAAAAGTATACAGAGTTGGTGTTCATTCATCAGATTTATAGAAAGAAGAACAAAAACGGAGTCCCATGTTTCTTTACTGCTTCTCAACCTATTGTTGTTACAATAATTCAACTTTTCCACTTTTCATTTAGTTGTTTTTTACATATATTGTTTTGTAAAACTACCCTCCTACTCATATATGCCTATCAAAAGGAAAATATAAAATATTAATTTCAATTAACTTTTACATTTAAGACAGTTATGTATTTATGTATACTTTGACTCGAGGAAAAAGTAAAATGGAAAGATCTAAAAAAAAAAATCAAAATTCCCTTGCTTGAAAGAACTAACAGGCTAGGAGAGAAGAAATTTCTATGGAACCGTAAATGAGGGTAGGTGTGATTAATTTCCACATAAGATGCTAACCTACCAATTGATTCTCTCAAGAAAACATAAGCAATCTTGTTACATCCAATATTGGAGTTGAACTGATGTCACAATAATTAATAATAATTACGCCCAAAGGCGTACACCTATTGACAATGGGCAGATTTAATAAGGGTTTAGTGCTTAATAAGTTTTCTATGGACAGGATTAAATATGGCTGGAATATTCTTAGTAGTCACACAATGTGATTTCAATCATTAACTTCCTAATATTATAAAGACATCAGTTTATGTGTTTACTTTTTTACATTTACCTAATCATATTTAAAAATTACTTTGATAGCTAACTGATTGCCAAGTAAGTGATTAACACAAATTAAAATATTAACACCAGATAAATGAAGCCCAACAATTTATTTATTAATAGATAATAAAATTTAATATATTCTTTTAAAGATTCGTTTCATCTTCTTAGCCTTTCTGCGTTCACCAGCAGCTATTTTGCTGCTGTGCTAGTGAATACTAAACCTAAAGGAATCAATAGTCAAAGAGAACCTCCATAGTCGATAGTCATATACATATTTGCAAATGAATCGCGATGGAAAATTTAATTTAAGGTATCCACATAAGTTACGGGTTAACCGATAGAAATTACAGTTAGTGTTTTAGTAGACTCTGTGTCAAAAAGTAAAGCCGATCGAACTACAAACTCCCTTAACTAAAGTATCAAGTCTCCATATCTAGCGCTGGCATATTGCTCGAATCTTTCCATTTCCACAGAATCTACTCTTAGGAAAATACCAACATAGGTATATTCTGACCTCCGAGCGTTCACTGGTTTTTTGTGTTGTGGGATTGGTTAGGAGAATGGGAGCGTCCGAGCCATGACATAAATGATTGGTGTAATTTGATCTACTTAACCTATGAGAATTAGTCCAGCCATTCGAAGGAAGTCGGTAGGGGTCCAACAACAACATTCAGGAAGAGTAGGCAATAGTGAATCTCCTACCCCATACCAACACAATCATATCCACGCAAATCACAGTCATTACAGTCATTATGACATTTCAATTCGTAATGCTAATTTTCTTTAGCACCACGTGTAGAAACTGGAAGGGGGACGCATGAAGATTTTAGTGGGACTGAAAATATTTAGTTCCATTGTAATAAGTAGTCTTGGATTATTCTTTACCTACACCTTGATATTTATATGACATTTCAATTCGTAATGCTTATTTTTTTTTAGCACCACGTGTAGCAACTGGAAGGGGGACGCATAACGATTTTAGTGGGACTGAAAATATTTAGTTCCATTTTAATAACTAGTTTTGGATTATTCTTTACTTACACCTTGATAATTATAGAATAGTTGGATTGAAGTAGAGGGTAAAATTTTGTTTACAGTGAATGTAATATTTTTTATCACCACTTAATGTTAAAGTGAATGTGGCGTCTCGCCCTAATAGTTAGATTAAAAATCTAGCACAACTCATTAATTAATGTATACCTTAATTTAGTTTGTAGTTAAAGTGTGAGAAAAGGAAAAATTTAGTTCGTAGTCATTAATCTTAAAAAATGTACTCAGAGTGGTTATACATTATAGATCAGGTACAAATAAGGAGAGTAAACTTTATAGAAGAAAAATATTTAACGTGATATTAATATAAAAGGTTAAACTAGTTAGACGACATCATGAAATTTTATAGAAAGTTGACTAAATTTAATAAGCAATCAAGTTAAAAAAAAAAAATATGGAATTTGGGCTTTAGGTTTAAGTTGACTTGGATGGGTGTAACAACCCTAGTTGAAAATATGCTTAGGGATTATTAAGCAAAATTAATTAGGTAATTAATTGTCTTAATATGGTTTTAACTAAACATTGAATGAACAGGGTAATATTTATTAATTAAATATTTATTAGTTAATTAATTGTTATAATTTTGATTAATTAATTAATTAAATTAATTACCTATCACATTGAATGAACAGGGTAATAAATTTAATAGGGTTAATAAATTATATTGTTTAAATTAAAGATTACGTATACGGAGGGGATAAGGGGCATTAATAAACGGATAAGGAACATGAATGACGGGATAAGGGGCATTAACTATGTGGATAAGGTAATGAATGCAGAGATAAGAAAATAAATGAGGAAAGGGCGGTGAAGGAGGGATATGAGGGGAGGAGGTTTAGGAAGGCAGGGATTATCATTCTACGAGGAATTTTATTTTGGAGGGTTCTCTTGGATTGTGCAGGGGAGTTGCAGTTCTGTAGTCGGGAAGGGTTAGCACAAGGGGCACCGGTTTGCCGGGGGTTTTGGGCATGGGGGCTAGGATATCCATATGGTATCTTGGAGCTAGGCAGTTGTCCTAGTTGGCAGGGTGGAAACTCGGTTTTGGGTAGAGTTGGTTTGTGGTTTCAAGTTGGGCAAGGCAGCAGGAGGAAGGTCAACAAGGCAAGTGGAAAGCGGAGGGTTAGCATCAGACCAAGGTATTTTAAATTACGTATTTGTTTTATTTCTGATATGGAATCATTATTCCTTATGATAAATTTATATACGTATGTGTTGAATTTATAAGAAATTACTGAGTTACTGAAATCAAGTAGAAATTATTGTTTCAGTTTATGGAATTAATGGATGTTAAATTAATTTGGTTCCTACACATGGTATCAGAGATTTTTGTTTGAAATTTGGGCCTGAGGGCCAAAGCTCCAAGCTCTAGCTCCAGCTCCGCCTAACCTACAAACCAAACACAGAAATTTTAACACAAATATAAAAATAAATGAAATACATATTGAAAATGTAAAAACAAATATCACAATAAAAAAAAACAAGTATTAGAGCATCTCTTAATACAATAGATAGATATTTCCTCTTGAAAAGAGTGTGTACAACCCCTACTGCATCTCGACATACTAAAACAAAGCATCAATTACCTCCAGTGAAATCACAACATCGAAGTGTTCTTTCTCTTGTACCAACTGCTCAGCTGTTGTGCACTGATAATCTATAGATGCAGTCAAAGGATCTTGCACCGCATGTTGTAATGCAATGTTGATATTTTCTCCACTGCATCAATTCCAGTCACCTGTGCTCCCATTCTTGATAAAGGCTCACAAAGAAGACCACCTCCACAACCAACATCAATTATTCTCAATCCTTCAAAAGGCCTTGAACTATTTGGATCTTTTCTGAAGTGTTGAGAAAGTGTTGAATGAATGAAGGAAATTCTAGTAGGGTTCATTAAATGCAGTGGCTTGAAAGGCCCTTCATGATCCCACCATGTGTCTGCCATGGCAGCGAATTTGCCAGCTTCGGTGGCTTTCAAGGAGCTCTTGAAGGGCACCTTCTCATTACCAGTACATGATGCATTCGAATCGACAACATTTGCCAAACTCCATTGCTAGGAGGTTGTAGGTTCGAATCCATTTCCACACACTGGGAATCTACCGGCAAATCGCTCAACCAAGGAGTTGTTGTTGAAGATAAAACGAGAGCATTGACGTGTTAATCCACATGATTTGGATCCCCTGAGCATCGCCATTGCCCAAAACGTACCAAAATAACCAACAATGGTGATTTTTGATAACCAAAATAACCATTAGATTTCATAGAGGATAGCCCACGTTTGTCCTAATATATAACAAGCAAACTAGGTTAAAATAAGATTCAATAAAAGAATATTATCAGTAATCTCGAGTAAACATAACTTGCCGATATATGATACACAAAGTATCAACAAAGTATTAAATATGGGCATAAAAAAAATATATATTAGACCCCCTGGAACTGCCGACCAAAAGTTGGATTCACTATTTCTGTGGTGATGTTTCGCCTTGAGCCAGAATTTGATTGCCCTCTTGAAAGCAATGGAGAAAAAAAATACGAGCCATAGTAGATGCCACCACTTCAGGAAACTGAAACAGATAGGAAGGAACCATTTTCCGCTCAAATTACATGGCAAGAAAGATAGTTTAGCCCTTAATCTGAAGTCTTATTTCTCCAATGCAAAACCCAATAATATCAACACCTGTATAGTATATGATTTGTTTCTTATCAGTTTGGGATAAAACATATCCCTAGATATATATGACATATTTTCTTGATTCTACGAATACAAAAGACATTCGGTCGATAAGAGAAGCCAGCTAGAACTCCACAGACACCCGGTATAAAAGAAAGTTTCCAAGAAGAAAGCAGGAGTTGTAGTTCAGCAAAATAGACAAACGACCTATCAGAGAGTTGAATATTGAAAATTCGAAAATGTTTTGATACTTGTATATCATAGAAAAATAAAGTCACAAATAAAGAAAATATCAAGCCATAAGGCCCGGGAGCTAGCCCGCTTGAAATAGGATCTTTAAACATCACCAATGATATCAATTCACACATGGTCGTGAATATCATTGAGAATAAGACAAACACTAAATGTTTGTTGGACCTGATCTGTCTCTCCAAAACTCTGAAATAATAGAGCAAATAGACTCCACACATCAACTCTGGTGTCGATGAAAATACAAATCCAGATGTAATAAGCCTCCAAACCTATTTTGTAAAATTATTTTCGAGTAGTAACAGATCATGAAATCCACAACAGTCTGTTTCAGATGCAGTTTGAAACGTGGCCATTATAAATTTGTCCGACTTCAACTAAAATAAACTTTTTGGGTGAGTGTGATGATTTGTGCACTATACCTGAGCTGCAAGTAAGCTATAAATGTCGTGGGATGAACAATCGATTCACAAATTGGCCTCTCCAGGTTGCGAGAATTTCTCCAATTTTGGAAGAGATGGGGATTCAACTTTTCACTCAGAACAACCAAATGCCCCAACTTGGCTCCAACTACTAGGAAATTTACAGCGACATAAAAGAAACTGAAATTGGATCTCACAAAACAAATCATTTAAGAAAAATATTGAACAGATGTACCCAATAGGCTAAAAGCAAGTCTGGCAATAACCCACGATAGAAAATGCATTTTGAGTGTATTGAACGCACAGTTGAATCCGTTGTAGATAGCAGTAGCAGAGCCATGGTTGTTCCCATCGTCCTATGAGCCGAGAGAGTCTTGAGGGTTGTGAGGTCTTTGAGTGTTGGATTCTTCACATGGAACGTATGAGCGTCTCGGTGCTCCTGCTGCACTGCACTTGCGTTCGCAGCGAACGAGGATTTCTTACTGGGGATTCCTATCAAGACAAAGGGGCCGACAACCTCTCCTACCAGCAAAACGCCATGCACAAAGCCATGACCAAACCAGCACCAGCGCACACGAGGCCACAAAGAGGAGTCTCGAAAGGGATGAGAACCTGGGGAAGGGGGCACGTGGGTCTCATGCGAGGACCCACGATGCCGATTTCTTATATATGTAGTATTTCATGAGTAATTTTTTTATTTTATTTTTTTTATATTTTTTAAAACTTTGATTGTTTTAAATTAATGGTTTTAATTTTTTTATTATTTCAATTATAATTATTTTAAAATAAAGTTTCAGAATTATTTATTTTAATTTTAAATTCTTAAGTTAAATTGGTTGGTATCAGAATTATTTAAAGTTAATCTTAATTATATGTAGTTAATTATAATTAAATTAGTTAAGTTAAATTGGTTAAATTCTTAAGTTAAATTGTTTTAAATTAGTTTAAAATTTTAATTAATTTCATTTAATTAGGTCTTTACACATGCTAATTTAACCAATTTAATT
>ML780310.1:1439476-1466834 GCA_009831015.1 Picea engelmannii
GTGGACCAGTGCATGATTTCAGGTGATGACACTGCCCAAAACCGAATAAACGATGACAAAACCCCCAGCAGCATGGTGCCACTGTATATCCCATTGTAGGGTGTGGACCCTAGTTAGGATTAGGAGGGGTGGAGGCATTTCCCACCATGTATCCTCTGAAACCTGAAGTCATGGGAGGACGATGTTAGTTCACGCTCCCCAAGACATGTGATGATGACTGTCAGATGCCTGCTTGGGAAGCTTGGTTGAGATAGTGAAACTTCTGCTTACAGGTTCTATTTGGAGTTAGGTCAATATAGTTGACGCTCCAAGATAGTCTAGCAGAGGAAGGATAGGAATGGAGATGGAAGTAGGTTAAGGAGGAAGGATGAGTAGTAATAGTTGAGAAGGTATGGAGATCTGTCTTGTGGTGGAATTTAATGTTTTCCCTTCAAAAAAAAAAAACGGAGAAATGTGTATATATGAATATTCATTATTACGTAACTAAATCACAGTTGTCTAAATAAAATTGTTGAACCGGATAATAGTAATTAAAGAATTTCTCAAACAATTGATAGGTTTTTTGTCTTTTATACAAGACTAGTCTTGCTGACAGGATTGGATGCATACATAAATTACTAACGGATGATAGTTTTGATTATTAGTACATGCACGAGACTTGTATGTACTAGCTACACATGCATTTCTTGTACATATACACTAGTATGTATGAGTTTTCTTGACTTACTTGTTGATAATGTCGGTTAATTGTTCTGAATGTGTGAACCATGTTTCTTTTCCTTTGTACCATAAGATACCTTAACTTCGGGACAGATTTTCCTGAAGGGTGGGTGTATGTAACAACCCTAGTTGAAAATATGCTTAGGGATTATTAAGAAAAATTAATTAGGTGATTAATTGTCTTAACAGGGTTTTAACTAAACATTGAATGAACATGGTAATATTTATTAATTAAATATTTATTAGTTAATTAATTGTTAGAATTTTGATTAATTAATTAATTAAATTAATTACCTATCACATTGAATGAACAGGGTAATAAATTTAATAAGGTTAATAAATTATAATGTTTAAATTAAATATTACGTATACGGAGGGGATAAGGGGAATTAATAAACAGATAAGGAACATGAATGATGGGATAAGGGGCATTAACTATGTGGATAAGGTAATGAATGCAGAGATAAGAAAATAAATGAGGAAAGGGCGGTGAAGGAGGGATATGAGGGGAGGAGGTTTAGGAAGGCAGGGATTATCATTCTATGAGGAATTTTATTTTGGAGGGTTCTCTTGGATTGTGCAGGGGAGTTGGAGTTCTGTAGTCGGGAAGGGTTAGTACAGGGGGCACTGGTTTGATGAGGGTTTTGGGCACGGGGGCCATCATATCCATATGGTATCCTAGAGCTAGGTAGTTGTCCTAGTTGGCAGGGTGGAAACTCGGTTTTGGGCAGAGTTGGTCTGTGGCTTCAAGTTGGGCAAGGCAACAATAGGAAGGTCAACAAGGCAAGTGGGAAGCGAAGGTTTAGCATCAGACCAAGGTATTTTAAATTACGTATTTTTTTTATTTCTGTTATGGAATCATTATTCGTTATGATAAATTTATATGCGTATGTGCTGAATTTATAAGAAATTATTGAGTTACTGAAATCAAGTAGAAATCATTGTTTCAGTTTATGGAATTAATGGATGTTAAATTAATTCGGTTCCAACAATGGGAATTACATATGGTATTAGGACCTAATGAGGCCATGCGATTTTCATAAACTTAATTGATTTGTTTAATGAATACATGTACACTATTAATTAATTGAGTATTATATATCATGACTTCATTATTAATTAGTTCAAGTATATGGAGTAAATCCTTGTATAGTATGATGTTTTTCAAGAGGAAAATGATTTAATGTATGAAATAGTAGGCATAAGTTTATAACATTTATAAATTAAATTGTATGGAACAGATAATTGGCATAGGTATATAGTCTGAGGGATACTAGTGATATCATGTACTTAAATGCATGAGTTCTATATAATGTATATAACATGTCTTCAACCATATAGTCTACTCTAAAATGGACCTTTTAAAATAGTTGAAGTTTTTTAAAAATTTTGAAAAAAAATAAGACATTTGAGTAACTATTAACCTCATTGATTTAGTCCATCAATAAAGTGAATAATTAACCTTTTTTATATAAAAATGATTAATTGAGTAAATTATGAAGAAATCAATGGTAACGGGAAAAGAAGAAATACGATGAAAGAATTATTGAAAATTATTAAGGGTCAGTATTTCGATAAAAGATATATATACGTTCAAGAAGTTTATGTTAATGTACTACTCATTTCTTTATGAACAAGTGTGGATGAAGCGTTCTATTTGTCTCGGCATAGTTGGCCAATGGAAGTGGCACTAGAGGTTGAGAATTGTTTTGGCTATACTGAAATGGTCGTCGTTGGATGAAGCATATGCCTCTCTGATGAGAATCAAAATGATCCTCAGATTGTGGTATGCATGTTATAATCAATAAAATGTTTTTGATTGATGTTTGTTGGTTATTGCAATGCTACCCAAATATCTTTGAAGGATGGATATGCTTCATACATTCATTTCCATGCATCATATGTCGCACATCTCACTGCTAAGATATGCATGGTGGTCAACTTAACAATGAATTCATCTTGTTAGTTACTCCTCTCTTGTATTCGATGACAAAATGGAACTGTTGTATGTATGTTTCCCACTTCAGATGCCCCTGTTCCTGCATTTTACTCTGCGAGTTGATGAAGATGTGAAGGTGATGATCTTTGTGCATAATGGTTTCTTTTCCTGAAATATAATGGGTCCACGGCATCAATTCCTACACCAAGTTGTATAATTCTTTGTTTCAGGTATTGTAATTGATTTTTTCTTCGAAAAGGGTCTTTTAGTGGTATTCCATTGGGTGACCTCCTGTTTAAGTACTGCTCCAATAGCAAACTCTGTCTCAATTTCAAGAGGTTGTTCCAAATTTGGCAAGTGAAGGACTGGAGAAGATCATAATGTTGTGTTTAAATTCTCAAAGTGTTGTTGTTGTGTGTTTGAATTCCATATGAACTTGGCTTCATTGGATAATTGGTGCAATGGATGAGCCATGTCAGAGAAATGGCAGAAAAATTTTCTATAGAAATTAATGCCACCCATAAAAATTTTGAGCATCGGAGCATTGGTTAGCACTGCCCATTGAGCTATGGAATACACATGGTAGGGATCTAGATGCACCCATGTTCGATCCACAATGAGTCCTAAATATTGAACATAAGATTGCACAAAGTAGGATTTATTTTCCTTCACTTCAAGGTGATGTTTCCTTAGTAATTCCATAACTATGGAGACATGCTAAAGATGTGCATCCTAGAACCTACTGAAAACCAAAATATCGTCAAGATAAATAACTACAAACTTACCCAGGTGTGCCCAAAAGATGTCATTGATGAGACGCATGATTTTTTTCGGTGCATTGGTCAGACCAAAGGGCATGACTAGCCACCCATAAATACCAAACTTGGTCTTGAATTTTGTCTTCCATATATTTTTTGGATTCATGTGCACTTGATGATAGCTAAAGGTCAAATACATCTTGATGAATAAGGAGGCCCCATGTAAGTGGTTGAGAAAATCCTCAATCTGGGGTAAAAGATAGTGGTTTTTAATGGTGACTTTGTTAAGAGTGTGGTAATCGGTAACAAGATGCCATTCCACAGTCTCCTTCTTTGGGATAATAAATTATAGAGAGGTGCATGGGGAGGAGGAGAGTTGAATATGGATAGATTCAAGGAGTTGGCCAATTTTTCGTTCGATTTCAGTAGCCTCTTTGGGGGAAAGTCGATATGATGGGGCATTGGGAAATTATGTGCTAGTGATGAGGTTGATGGACTATGCAATGGCTTGATAGGGTGGTAGCCCTATGGGAGACTAAAATACATCTGCAAACTCATGGAGGAGAGGGAGTATTGTAGGAGGTGTTGGATTAGTGAGGTTCTCAGGATTAACATGGTGTACCAAACATAAAGAGACATATTTTTTGTGAATGACATGGTTAGTTTCTTATTTCCTAGGACACGTCGGAGGGTAAGTGTGATCCATGGAGGTAAGAACATAGGCTCTCGCTTCATGATGATGCTGGTACATATGGGTTTTTTCATGGTACACGACATGTAACTCTTGTTGGTAGGGGAGACCCAACACTAGGTGGACACCATATATCAAAGACCAGGATATCTCTAAAGGCTCGAATAGAAAATGCTATGGTCGAGCATCAGGCGACAGTGATACGTGGTCCTCCAATTTTTACCCATACAAGTTGATAGGGATCTGGGTGAGGGGTGGTGGGAAGTTGCAAATGTTAAACTAAGTCTTTGGAGACATGACTCTTCTGGTTTCTATTTTCCAAAACTAGATTGGTGAGTTCATGTCTAATTTTAAGGTTATGTGTAAAGAGAGGAACATTAGTGTGACCTAGTTCAGGAGTAGTCATGAGAATGAGGGAGGGGTCTGCTTCTATGGGGTTGTTCAGAGATATAATTTATGGTTGTTCGAGGATTTCAGTGGGAGGAATATCCGCAAACAAAGTTTTATTGGTCCATATATTTTTAATGGCATGAAAGTCGATAGAGTTGTGGGAGTTTGTCTTGTGAAAAGTACACCATGGCGCAAAAGAAGAAGAAGTGTAAGCTTGGGGATACAAAGGGTTCTGATTGGAAAATGGGATTCATAATTGTGGTGAGTGGATTCAAGGGGTGACCTTACATTCCACGACCAAGGCCAGTAAGAAGGCCTTGTCCAGGGAGGATATTTCAAAGAGATCAAATTCACGAAGGAGAGGCAGTAATAAACCAAAATTAAACTTGATTATTAATACCTTGTTAGGATCGTTGATATGTAGTTGTATGCACAATCTACAGAAGACGTCAATATAGCTTTGTATGGACTAGATGGATAGTTTTCAGAGCTTCAAAAATTTTGTGAGAATATTATGGAGATATCCCGAGGGATAGAAACTCTTACGTAAGGTGTAACAAAAAGCATCCAAATAATTAATTCGTCTAGTTTTCGAAAATGGGGGTGTACTGAGCTCAATGACCAATTTAGAATGTTCCAGTTTAGTATCCCACCAGACTTGAGAGATTCCTTCAAGTTGTAGGATGTATATTTGTAATTTAGTGCCTTCTTCCCTCTCTCGATAAGTATTGAAGTAGGTGGAGAGACTGTGGATCCAAGAATCGAAAGTCTTTGCATTCATTTTCCCGGTGAATTTCGGCAACTAAAAGCGGGTGTCTACTTGCATCGTTGTCGGAGGCCGGCACCTACTGTAGTCGAAGCAACTCATATAGAGCTCACGCAAAATATTGAACTTTAGTAGACATGGGAGAAGTGGACTCCTCACTAGAGGGTTCTCTCTATGGTTGCATTATTTTCATTCACAAGTGGCCATGAGGAGGGCGCAGAGGATGTCCCAAGCATGGAGATGCTAGGAACCCTAAGAAGGGCTCAAATGATGTCTCAATCATTGAGATGTTGAAGGACCCTGAGAAGGGATAAAAGGAAGCTCTATAAAGAGTGTGGAGTTCCGAGACTGACTCGTACAAGAAAAAAAAATTCTCTTCTCTCATGATTGTAAATGTTTTCTTTGTCTTCTTCTCCTTGATTTGTATTCATATATTTAACTTTGTACTTACCTAATTGTTTGAAATTACACGTAATTACTACCATGATATGTATATATAAGTAAATAAATAAACAAAAGATATTATGCGAAAAATGAAACAAATGAAAATGTTACCTTCAAAAAATTAATGTAAACATGTAACAACCCTAGTTAAATAATTAATTGTCATAGTTAAATAATTATTGAAAGTATATTAAGTTTAATTATTAATTGTCCTGAATTATTAATTGTTTAATGTATATTAATTAATTAATTAATTAATCAATTAACTCATTAAATATTTGGGTGATGAATTTAAGTTTAAAAAATTTTAAGTTATTAAAAGAAAACTTAACATATCGAATGATGGAACCATTAAGGAGAAGGGGATAAGGTGGTTGGCATTGAATGGAGGGATAAGGTGGGTGAGTCTTAATGAAAGGAAGAAGGTGGTGAACGGGGGAAAAAGGAAAAAGAGGATATGAGGGGGAAAACACTTGGGAGAAGGGGACTTTTGGGTGGGGAGAATTATTTGTGTATTAGGAGACTGGATTGGGGCATTTGGGGAGGATTATTTTGTGGGGGGGAAGATTGGAAGACTGTATTACAGGTTTTGGTTAGAGAAGCTTGTGGTAGGAATGTTATAAGGGGGCACCTATTGTTGGGAGTTTCGGGCTCGGGGGCCAGGAATCCTTATGGAATCTTGGAGATAGGGAGCCAGAGAGGCTCTGTTCCTAGCTGGATGGGTGGTTAGACGGTTTTGGGCGGAGAATCAGGCAGAGTTGGAGAATTTGGGCAGAGCATCAGGAAAAGTTGGAGAACAACAGTAGCATCAATTAGAGGTATGTATTTTCATTTTTCTACTATGTTATATAATTTATTATGATCTACTCATAAATTTTATTTAAGCTGAATGGTTATATGCTGGTTATGAAATTGGGAAAATGTTAGGATAGCATTTCTTTAATCAATTTTTTTTTGTTTTATAAGGATCTGTTTGAAGAGAACTTACACATGGTATCAAAGCTTTAGTTTAAAATATGGGACCAAAGGGCCACCTACCCACCCATCCTCTTGACTCTGGACAAAAATCTAAGCTACGTGTCCTGTAAACAACCCTGAAACTCTTTAAAAACTCTAAAACTTGTTGGCCTATACAGGTAAAATCCTTGAAAAGGGTGGTATAAACATAAATAACTAGAGGTATAAATAATATATTTAAGAAAACTTGTAAATCTGGGCCTAAGGTCCAAGCTCCAACTCCAGCTCCACCTAACCTGCAAGCCAAACACACACACACACACACACACACACACACACACATATATATATATGAATAGTACGCACATTGAAAAATGAAAAGGTATAATATTATACATATTGAAAGTGACAAATAATAAATTAAAAACAAATATATGTATATATATATATATATCAATTCTTCTCTGCCCTTGAACGTCTAAACAAAGATATAAATAATAATAGATAAAACTAAATATTGGGCATGTGGCCTAATCTCCAAGTAGTAAACACCACATACAACAAGAACCAAGTCATGAGAAAATGAAATCATACCAAGTGTCATCAGTGAAGCCCATAAGTAGCACATGTGTTGCACTACACATCATAAAAAAAAATATATTAAAAAAAATAGAAAAAGTGAATAAAAAAAAATAATATAAAACAAGAAAAACATTTGTGCCTGATATTAAATCTTCAAGTCCACACAATTTTTGAGTCATAGGACACAATGCCTAGCACTCGAGTATAGCGCGAAGCCTACAACGGAGTCCATAATCTATGCACAAACCATTAAAGATAAAGTTGTAAGACCAAACCATTGAGGAGGGAGCCGACAAGGCTCTTTCACATCACCTTTGAGTCATACAAGTCCACACAGTAAGTGACAAACCCCAACGCTGAGCGCCAATCCCTTCCATTCCACATGCCAAGCTATAAGCCATGACCAAGAGAGGATTACGCAGAGGGAAATTTTATTTTTCACTATGCATCCAACGCACCATCACACAGCCAATAGGATAGCGCCAAGCCCGCAGGCATTGCACTACACAGGCCCAGCCGAATTATTTTTTAAAAAAAAGGTGCGGGCTCATGGGTTTTGAACTTGCGAATGGTAACCAGTCGATGCCCAAATAAAAGCACCAAAGTCCATGAGTTAACACCTATACGAAGTCCACAATTCAACAACACATAAACCAACATAAGCACCAGTGCCAAGCCTCGAAGGATAGTCACCTTCACATATAGTCACACGTTAGCAAGAACACATAAACCACAGAAAGCCTAGTGCGGGCACCAAGGCCAACACAACTCTACCGATCTCATGTACCAAGACCATGATCTAAGTAGATAACAAACCATCGAGGGTCTAGTCATGATGAGCATCACTCACACTAAGGTTCCCACGAAGAAACACACATAGCTCACAAGGGGAGATAATATTGCACTACGTGTTTATATAAAAATAAATGATAAAAAAAATGGAGAGTAAGAGTCATAGGATAAGGGAGGAGACGAGGGAGGAGCCGTAGGCCTTTGCCAAAGATTTGAATAATTTTAGTGGAGTCCATGGGGATCGAACCTCGGACCTCCTGCACGGTGCAAAGTCTTAGCAAGGGCTACCAACCGGTGCAACCACAAATTGTTTCTTCATAGCATTCCTCCCACTATCGCAGAATGACATGACCCTCTCGAGTCTCGTTTCTCACAATATACAAACCGATGCCGAGTCACAATGACCATCCCTCATAGACCTGACGACAGTGGCTACAGGGCTAAAGGCAGAGGCTAAAGTGTGATACAACGACTGCTACAGCCTCGAACATTGAAGGCTGAGGTTACATACATCAACAGCGGCCAAGACCATGTGCCAATCCATGTAGGAGGATCCCACGGGGGCTTGTACATTTCATCTTTCCCACGGGAAGGAGCCCGGAGTAGTTGCACAGCCAAAGGACTGTGCGGCCNAAAAAAAAAAAAAAAAGAGAAAATGAAAGAGGCCCAACCACAATTGCATAGAGGAAGAGTTTGGGATTAGTGTTTGGGGGCGGGCCATGTTAGGGTTTTGGGTGATGGGAAAGGGGAGGGCAACGCACGTGGGTCTCATGCGAGAACCCACTTTGCCACCCTCCACCCACTAGTTAACATATTTTATTAATTAAATTAAATTAAATTATTTATGTAATGATTTAGGTTTTAATTTGTTGTTGTTATATAATTTAATTTGTTTATTTTATTTTATTTCTAAATTAAATTTTATTTTACTTGATTATTTAAAAAAAATTAATTTAATTTCTAAATAATTTAATTATTTTAATTAAAAAAATTAAAAAAAATTAATTTGTTTAATTAAAATAATATTCCTTTCTAACTATATTATTATTTATACAGTTGTTTGAATTTTAATTAGTAGTAGTTTTTTTAAAGCAATTTCAAATTTAATTATTTATTTTTGTTGTTTAAATAATTAGATTTAAAATTTAATATTTAATATTAATGTTAATGTACATCTCTCAAATTATTGATAATTAAGTACATATGTAATGATTTAGGTTAATGATTAATTATGTACAAGATCACATTAATTGGTTTTAAAAGAAATTTTGGAGGGGGTTTCATGCGCACGGGGAAGGTAAGTTAGAGGAATTGACGAGTGTGGTATAGTGCTAGCATAACAACTAGGTGAGGGATTCAGTAGTTTTCTTAGGCGAAGACATCGAGCTTAGATGCTTTAACCTTGACCTAGCCACTTCCCCTAAAGAGAGTAACGTATGTTTACAGACAAGTAAAAATCAAAATTATGCCTAACCCTGTTTTCAAGTTTAAGTTACACAAATATGAATTTCCCTGGACTCACCTTGACAAAATCTTAGTTGATGTAGATTCAATTATACAGGATGGTTAGGACTAGAGGAAATCGAGGCAGAGGAGCATCACCACAGGGACCACCAACGATGCCACCACCATCGCCTGAATAAGCTCTCATTCTACACTCTTTGGAGGCCATAAATGAGACTTTAAAGGGGCGTCAGCCAGCAGGGACCAAATTGGAGCCCCCACAATCAAGAATGGGTAATCCCGAAGCATCAAGGGATTCAGGGGGAGGGCCTCCACCTAAATACATCACTAGAGAACTGCAAAAGATCAAACTTCTAGAGTTTGTCAGGGGTCGTGCCAGTGAACTTGCAGAGGGATGGTTGGAAGGAATGACAAGGTGTTTCACCTTAAGGGACTATGCATCCACTTCAAGGGAGAGGATAGCGATTTTTTAGTTGAGAGACAATGCCCTGAACTAGTGGGGAAACCTGGAGAGGCAATTGCACCTTACCCCGGACACCGTCTCTTGGGAACTTTTTGAGGAGAGGTTCTGAAGGAAATATCTACCAGCTTACTATGAGGAATAACATGTGGGATCATTTGATGCTCTAGTATAGGGAAACATGACCGTAGAAGAATATGAGATTAGGTTTATGGAATTGGTCAAATATGTTTCATACATGGATAATGACCAATGACAGGCAGAACACTTTGTCTATGGGTTAAACCCTAAGATAAGGGTCATGGTGCGGATGTGGAAATCGTCTTTAGTAGTAGAAGCAGTGGAAAATGCACGTTATGAAGAGGAACATGTGAACTTAAATGGAGGTACGGGATCGACCTTTCTGCATCATCTTGGATTCGTGGGGAAGACCCCTAGGAAATTTTCTAGGGGAGGGAGCTCAAGGCCACCTCCATATGGTAATAGATTTGCACCAAGGAAAGTCGCCACAGGTATTTCAATGGCAGGGAGTGCAACATTTCGTTCATCACCAACAACGCAGGCAGGTTGATGACCATGTCAGGGAGTAGCTAGTAGGGGTAGGGATTCTAGGGGAAGGAACTCATTTCAGAAACCGTCATAGAGCAGTGCGCAGGCTCCATCTTGTGTTACGTGTTGGGGGTGTGGAGGACTGCATTACCAACATGACTGCCTAGAGTTGCAATCAGGATTTGTGCATAGAGAAGGAAAGGCCCCAATGGGAAGAGCAAGTGGAAGCCACCAGATTTACGCAGCGGTTAATAATCGCCAGGTAGAATGTGAATCCACTGTGGTGGATTCATCAGGTATGCTAAATCATATCAATGTTGAGATTTTATTTGATTCTGGTGCTATAGATAGTTTCACTTCACCATCTACATTATAAAAGAGTGGGTTGGAAGCCTACGAGCACGACAAATTTAAACAAGTCGAGATGGCTTCGGAGGAAAAACAAGTGGTAGGACCTAGTGTTCATAATTGTCTAGTAGACGTGGTAGTGTGTACTACCAGGTTGAAGGTATACGTCACTTCTCTAGGGGCGTATGACCTAATCATTGGAATGGATTGGTTAGAATCCCATCGAGCTATGGTATATTGTTTCACAGAAAGGGCTCTTTGTGCTGATGATGAAGGAAGGCCAGTAGAGATCCAGGGTTTACAGAGAAAGGTGTCTCTATGCTTTATTTCAACTATGAAGGTTAAGCAATGCATGAGGCAAGGGTGTCAACTTTATGTCGTTGAAGCAGTGAATGAAAGGAAAGGAACCTCCTTGGATCAGTACCCGGTATTGTCAGAATTTAAGGATGTTTTTCCAAACAAGTTACCAGGGTTACTTCCTGAGAGGGAGCTTGATTTTACTATTGAGATAAAGCCTGGTGTAGAACCAATTTCCAAGACTCCGTATAGGATGACAACACCAGAACTTTGTGAGTTGCAGATGTTTTTGAAAGAGCTACTCGACTTAGGACTAATAAGACCGAGTGTCTCACCTTGGGGTGCACCAGTAATTTTTGTAAAGAAGAAGGATGGTTCCTTACATCTGTGTATATATTATAGGGATTTGAACCATGCTACAGTGAAAAATAGGTACCCAATTCCACAAATAGATGATCTCTTCGATTAGATGAAGGGATCAACGGTATTCTAAAAGATTGATTTGCGATCAGGGTATCACCAATTAAGGATTAAGGAAGGCGATATTCATAAAACTGCCTTTCGAACTCAATTTGGGCATTACGAGTTTGTTGTAGTACCTTTCAGATTGACCAATGCACCAACAGTATTCATGAGCCGCATGAATAGTGTATTCTTGAATTACTTAGACCGCTTTGTACAAGTCTTTCTAGATGAAATCCTCATCTATTCCAAAAACGAAAGAGAGTATGAGGAACACTTGCGAGTGGTGTTGTCCTGCCTTAGAGAGAACAAATTGTATGGGTAGTTGTCGAAGTGTTCCTTCTTCCAGAAAGAAATCCACTATTTAGGTCATATCATTTCCGGCAAAGGAATATTTGTGGACCTAGAAAAGGTAAAGTCCATTATGGAATGGCCAGTGCCGAAAAATGCTCATGAGGTAAGAAGCTTCATGGGGCTAACAGGTTACTATCGGAGATTTGTGGAAGGGTTCTCTAAAATAGCGAAACCCATCACCAATTTGCAACATAAGGGGGTTAGGTATGAATGGACAGAAGAATGTGATAGTGCATTCATCGAGCTTAAGAGGTTACTAAGTAGTGCGCCAATTCTATGAGTGTCGAATATGGAAAAGGACTTCACAGTCTGCATGGATGCCTCGAAGCAAGGGTTGGGGGCCGTGCTAATGCAGGATGGAGGAGTGATAGCTTATGCATCAAGGAAGTTGAAGAAACATGAGGAGATTTACGCTACTCATGATTTAGAGTTGGCAGTTGTAATGCTAGCTCTAAAACTTTGGAGGCACTATCTAGTGGGGTGAAACTTTGAGCTCAAAAAAGACCATAAAAGTTTAAAAAATCTTTTCACTCAAAGGGATCTGAATGCCAGGAAAAGGAAATGGAGTGAGTTCATGAGTGAGTATGATTTTGGTATTTCATACATCGAGGGAAACTAAAATGTGGTCGTGGATGCCTTGAGTAGGAGACCACGTGTCCTCTCCTTGGTACCCTTAAAAGTCAATCTGAGGGAACGTGTGTTGATGCAACTCCGTGGAGATAGTTGGTATTTAAAGGTTACCTGAAACCTCCAGAATGGGAGGCAATTAGATCCAAAGTATGAAGGATATAGTCTAGAAGCAAATAGACTATTGAGATATCGAGGAAGGATGTACATCCCTGAAAGTGGAAATATTCGAAGCATCATACTAAAGGAATCCCATAGAGAACTTTATTGTGCGCATCCAGCTGTGAAGAAAATGTATGCAGACATGAAAGATATTTTCTTTTGGGTAGGCATGAAGCGCGATGTAGTCCATTTCGTCACCAAGTGCCTAGAGTGTCAAAAAGTGAAAGCTAAGCACCATCACCCGGCAGGTCTCCTACAACCACATGATGTTCCTATGTCCAAGTGGGAAGTCATTTCCATGGATTTTGTTGTGGGGTTGCTGCTCACATCTCATAGACACAATTTCATTCTTGTGATAGTTGATAAGTTAACCAAGAGTGCTCATTTTATTCAGGTTAGAGACACTTATGATGTCACTTATGTGGCATGCGTGTTTGTAAGTGAGGTCATCCATTTGCACAGGATACCTAAGAATATCATTTTAGATAGGGACTCCAGATTCACTTCTAGGTTTTGGACAAGTTTGCAGTCAGCGTTGGGGACTCAATTGAACTTAAGTACAAATTATCATCCTGAAACATATGGGAAAACTGAGAAAGTAAATCAGGTTATGGAAGACATGCTTAGGATGTATGTTATGGATAATCAAACCCATTGGGAGAAGTACCTACCTTTGGTAGAGTTTGCCTATAATAATAGTTTTCATAGCTCCATCGGAATACCACCCTACGAAGCTCTGTATGGAAGGCCATACAGAACGTCGTTGAGTTGGGAGAGGTTAGAATACTGAGTAACAATTGGGCCATATTTGATTCAAGAAATGTAGGAACAGGTGATTCAGATTAGGCAGAGACTAAAGGAAGCACAAGATAGACAGAAAAGTTATGTAGATGCACACAGGACTGACCGAAGTTATAAAGTGGGAGATCAGGTTTTCATTCGTATCAGGCCTAGTAAGAGTACCATTCAGTTCGGGAAGGGGACAAAGTTGTCACCTCAATTTATAGTAGCATTCAAAATCCAAGAGAAAATTGGACCCGTTGCCTATCGTCTCGTACTGCCACCCCACTTGCATAAAACTCATAATGTTTTTCATGTATTTGTTCTACGTCATTATGTTGTTGATGAATCACATAAGCTAAATTGGAAAGAATTGTAGGTATCAGATTTGGGAACCCTCATGGTAGAACCATTACACATATTGGACTGTAGAGTTCGACAGCTGAAGAATCATCTGGTAGACCAAGTTAAGGTCCAGTGGGACAAGTATAGTCTAGGATCTACTACTTGGGAAGATGTTGAGACATTATGACGATATTGTCCCTCACTTTTTGACCACCTCGAGAATATGTTCTTGAAGGTAGGGTGTATGTAACGCCACCTTTTGACTTAGACAGCTAGGATTACCTGAGGCCTAAACACATTTATTTTTTATTCACAGTAAAACTACTAAATGATACACTTGAACTTTTAAGACGTATGAACCTTTATGAATGTTTAAATGTGTTTGAATAATGATGGATATGATGTGATATATTGTAAGAATGTGAATTTTATGAATGTTTAAATGTTATGGATGATGATGTATATGATGTGATCTACTATGTGAATGTAAATTCTATGAATGTTTAAATGTTATTGATGATGAAGGATATGATCTGATATACTGTGTGAATGTGAATCCTAAGAAGGTTTAGATTCTATTGGAATGATGTTGGATATGATGCAATCTATTATGTAAATGATAATTCTATGAATGGGTAACGTTACTGGAATTATGGGGATATTATGATATCTATTTCTAAAAAACTTGATGTTAAAATTGTTGGTACGTGGATACCGAATGGAAATTATGGTTGTAAGAAATTACATGATGATAATGCATAGATATGTATGAGTTTGTGTCACAGACTAATCTGTGGGTTATTTGGCTATGAAATTGTCGGACAACTGAGAGGGGGGGGGTGAATCAGTTGTTACCGTGCTCAAACAATTATGCTTATTTTAAACTCTTTACAGAGCACTCAATGACAATCACATTAATGCAGGGAAGTAAGCAATAGTACATTCAGCATCATTCACACATATGAGATACAAAGAGACAAATATTTAATGAGGAAACCCATAAAGGGTAAAAAACTCTTCTTCTTTATATGATAAGTAATATTTACATTATGTACATTATCATACTGATGAGCACCAACTCATAATGAGGCTACAACCTCTATTTTTCAAGGTGCTACTTGTTGAGAGCACCAACTCTCTGGATTCTCTAGCACCCACTAGAAGGAAGCACCGACTCCTTGGTTTCTCTAGAACCCACTATAAAGAAGCTTCAACTCCCTGGTTTCTCTAGCACCCACTAGAAGGAAACACCAACTCCCTGGTTTCTCTAGCACTCACTAGAAGGAAGCACCAACTCCCTAAGAGTTCCAGCACCAACTAGATGGAAGCACGAACTTCCTAAGAGTTTCAGCACCAACTGGATGGAAGCACCAACTTCCTAAGAGTTCCAGCACCAACTGGATGGAAGAACCAACTTCCAGTCACGCAGGCACCAACCTGTATAATAGAGAACAACTATTCTCCCTTACACCACCCTACCACCCTGGTTTTTCTGGCTGCAACTAGATGGAAGCTACAACTCCCTGTGTTCAAGCACCCACTTGAACCTCTGAGGACAATAGTCCTCCCTAGAACCTCCCTACCACCCTTAAATATCAATATTTTCTACTGAAACTTATTACAGTGATATAATGTTCATCAATGGCTTACCAGTCTCATCACTGTTCTGCTACACTGCCCTGCTATGTCTGCCTCACTGTCTTCCTGCACACATGCCTTGCGCTTTCTGTTCTTCTGCCTTTTATGCTTTGTGCTCCATGTCCATTCCATGCACCATTCCTCTTCTGTGTATTTCAGCTGCTACACACTGCCTCCTTCTACACGCCTAAATCACTCTCAACAGCAGCCCCCATCTCTTCTTTGTTCTGCATTCTTATAGTCTCTGTGCACCTTGTGCATACTATATGCACAATGCTTCTGCATGCTCTACACCCCACCATTGTTCTCCACATTGGGATATTCACTGCCACTCCACATTGCCACCGCTTCACTCCCTCAAGAATCAACACACTCTCTTTTTTCTGCATGTTCTCCTCTTGTCGAGTCCTCTTCCTGATTATCATGGAAATTCCTTAGCTTTTCTGGCGGTTTTACCCATGGATTCATCATTACTGGGTGTTATGTTGAGATTCCTTAGTCTGTCTAGCAGTCGAGACTCTTTGTCTTCTCTATCATAGTCGAGCTCATCCTCTATGTTGTAGTTACATGCTTGAACACTCTTACATCTGTCAATTGCCTCTATGAACAGTCTTCATTCCACTGGCAGATGCCTTGAGACTCTTTAACTCCTCTGGCAATCACATTGAGGCCTCTTTGATTTTTCTATGTAGAAACAATCAGTGGTTTCTGGCAGTTACACTGTGAACCTCTTGAGCCTTATGCCTTTGGCACCTTTCACCTTTCCTTTCACATGTGGCCTCAGGCGGTGACCACACGCCTGTTTAGAAGGCACTTTCGTGATTCGCATTTCGACAATTCCTGTTGTGAGACATATCGACTCTCCAAGTCGCGATCTCCGAAATGGAAATTAGCTTTGTGCTAGCTCCTCCCTTGATCCTTCTTCAATGTGACCATAGGTTATGACCAAGGGTCAATTCTGAACATGCATTTCGCATTTTAGCATTTTGACATTTCGACATTCCTGTGGAGAAGAGTCTCGACTCTTCATGTTACAATCACTGAAAAGGAGCTTAGCTTGGTGCTAGCTCCTCCCTCTCACATGACCACTGATTGTGACCACAGCCTACACCAAAAGGTATTTCGACGTTTCACATTTCGGTGTTTCGGCATTTCTGTGGTGAAGTGTATCGACACTCCAAGTCACGAACCCCGAAATTTTTGGTGTTTCACATTTCGACGTTTCAACATTTCTGTGTTGAAGTGTTTCGACACTCCAAGTCACAAACCCCAAAGTTTTTGGCGTTCCTCATTTTGCAACTTCGGGACTCCTATGATGAAGTGTCTCGACTCTTCATGTTGCGATCACCGAAACTCTGAAATTGAGTCAGATCAATGGTCCACAATCTTGATGGTTCGACGGTCCAGATCTTTTTGTGATTTCTCATATCGCGAGTTCCTATCGTGAATTGCTTTCTTGAATCCTCCAACTCCCAGTATATAAAACTCTGAAATGGAGTCAGATCAATGGTCTGCAATCTCCCTTTGATCAATGACTCAGATTAAGTCATGGTTTCACATTTTGCAATTTCGTCATTCTTGTCATGAGTGTTCTTGACACCTCCAACTCTCGGTATCCAAAAATCTGAAATGGAGTCAGATCAACAGTCCATGATCTCCCTTTGATCAACGACTCAGATTAAGTTGTGGTTTCTCATTTCGCAATTTCGGCATTCTTGTCATGAGTTTCCTAGACACCTCCAACTCCCAGTATCTGAGACTCCGAAATGGAGATTAAGTCGTGGTTTCACATTTCACGATTTTCTACCGTGAGTTGCTTCCTTGACTCCTAGAGTTTACGCTTCTGAGTGGGATCCAACGATCACTTGTTGAACTTTCCATTGCCATGCCATTATCCCTGCGTTGTTGGTCATGTTATTTTCCATCAATGACAAACACACATACTCTACACTATCTCTTCTGATCTTATTGAGCTTGCTCTGCTGCGTCTTTCCAAAATACTTCTGGCGCCCTCCTGGCACATTCTTCCTATACTTAAGCCATTGTCATTGTTGTACTTTCCATCAATGACAAGAATACGCTGCCTATAAAACATGCCAATAGAAATAGCCAAGGGATAATGGTGATGAAAGTGGATGTCATGACCACCGACCAAGAAACAATATGGTCTGAATATTTTTATGTGAAATTATATTGGTTGGATACATTGATATGATATGTGGACCAGTGCAGGATTTCAGGAGGTGAAACTACCCAAAACCGAATAAATGATGACAAAACTCCTAGCAACACGGTGCCACTGTATATTAAATTGTAGGGTGTGGGCCCTAGTCCTGTTAGGAGGGGTGGAGGCATTTCCCAGCATGTATCCTCTGAAACCTGGAGTCATGGGAGGACGGTGTTATCTCACGATCCCCTAGATGTGTGATGATGACTGTCAGTTTCCTGCTGGGGAGACTTGGTCAAGAGAGTGACACTTCCACTTACGGGTTCTATTTGGAGTTAGGTCAATATAGTTGATGCTCCAAGATAGTCCAGCAGAGGAAGGATAGGAATGGAAAATGGAAGTAATTTAGGGAGGAAGGATGAGTAGAAATAGTTGAGAGTGTATGGAGATTTGTCTTATGGTGGAATTTATTGTTTTTCCTTCCGAAAAGAAAAAGTGTATATATGAATATTCATAATTACTTAACTAAACCACAATTGTCTAAATAACATTGTTGAGATAGATAATTGTAATTAAAGGATTTTGCAAACATTTGATTGGGTTATTGTCTTTTATAAAATGAATAGTCTTGTTGAATGGATTTCATGCATACAAAAGTTACTATAGAGATGATAGTTATTGTTATTAGTACATGCATGAGACTTGTATGTACTAGCTACACATGCATTTCTTGCACATGTACACTAGTATGTATGAGTTTTCTTGGCTTACTTACTAATAATGTCGGTTATTTGTTATGAATGTGTGAACCATGTGTCTTTTCCCTTGTATCATAAAATACTTTTACTTCGGGACGAAGTTTCCTGAAGGGTGGGTGTATGTAACAACCCTAGTTAAATAATTAATTGTCATAGTTAAATAATTTTTTAAAGTATATTAAGTTTAATTAATTAATTAATTGTCCTGAATTATTAATTGTTTAATGTATATTAATTAATTAATTAACTCATTAAATATTTGGGTAATGAATTTAAGTTTAAATTTTTTTAATTTATTAAAATAAAACTTAACATATCAAATGATGGAACCATTAAGGAGAAGGAGATAAGGTGGTTGGCATTGAATGGAGGGATACGGTGGGTGAGTCTTAATGAAAGGAAGAAGGCGGTGAATCAGGGAAAAAGGAAAAGGAGGATATGAGGGGGAAAACACTCGGGAGAAGGGGACTTTTGGGCAGGGAGCATTATTTTTGTATTAGGAGACTGGATTGGGGCATTTGGGGAGGATTATTTTTTTTGGGGGGGGAAGATTGGAAGACTGTACTACGGGTTTTGGCTGGAGAAGCTTGTGGTAGGAATGTTACAAGGGGGCACCTGTTGCTAGGATTTTTAGGCTCGGGGCCCAGGAATCCTTACGGAATCCTAGAGCTAGGGAGCCAGAGAGGCTCTATTCCTAGCTGGTTGGGTGGTTAGACAGTTTTGGGCAGAGCATCAGGCAGAGTTCTAGAATTTGGGTAGAGCATCAGGCAGAGTTGGAGAACAACAGTAGCATCAGTTAGAGGTATGTATTTTCATTTTTTTGTTGTGTTATATAATTTATTATGATCTGCTCATAAATTTTATTTAAGATGAATGGTTATATGTTAGTTATGAAATAGTGAAAATGTTAGGATTGCATTTCTTTAATCATTTTTTTTTTTTTTATAAGGCTCTATTTCAAGAGACCTTACACATGGTATCAGAGCTTTAGTTTAAAATCTGGGACCAAAGGGCCACCTACCCACCCATCCTCTTGACTCTGGATAGGAAACTAAGCTATGTGTCCTGTAAACAACCCTGAAACTCTCTAAAAGCTCTAAAACTTGTTGGCCTATATAGGTAAAATTCTTGAAAAGGGTGGTATAAAAATAAATAACTAGAGGTATAAATAATATATTTAAGAAAACTTGTAAATCTGGGTTTGAGGACCAAGCTCCAACTCCAGCTCCACCTAACCTGCATGCCGAACACACATTTTTTTATATAACAAATACCTTGAACAATAATTGTCAACATTATGTGCTCCCTCTTTATTCACATCCAAGGAGGAATTTTATTGTTGATAACAAAAATAGCCCACACTCATTAAATAGACCTAAGTTCTTTCAATGGATTAACATCGTCAACTTCCAGTGAAAGCCTAACATTACAAGGTTCATCTTTGAAATCTGCCCATTTTTCCTCAATTTCGATAAATTCATAACCATCGACATGGATTCAAAGAAAACCATCTCCACTTCTATTACATACATGGTAATCCATAAACTATGTTATGTTTTCACACCTGAACAATCGTTGCAAATGTGGAATTATGGGAATATGACAAAGAATCTTTCGAGGCACCCTTTTTGTTACTTGATCGGTTCGATATATATTGATAAGACATTGCGGACATTCTATTTTCGAAGCATGTTGTCCATAATATATAATATGATCATTAATAAATGCATCTATAGTTTGATAATCCATTCCAATGTCTTTCAAAATGGCATACAAATCTCGATATCTGTGAGCTAAAATATTTGACGATGGTAACAAAAATTCACCTAAAAATATACAACATAACAAATAAGTAGTTAATGTAAAGAATATTAATCGTAAAAATTTTATTATTATTTTACACATTAATTAACACTAAAACAAGATAGAAAAAATTCAACATTTACGTATATTAGATGAAACATATTACATACCTTAGGATTTGTGTCATACAAGTGTTCGACAAATGATTCACAACCTTTAATTTCACTAACAAAAATGTAGCGAAGAGAAGATTTTATCTTGAGCCTTCATAAAATCATTTATTTTCCTTTTCTAATAGAGGTGCATCATAAATACCATCATTGTCCCCATATTAATCCGATTGAGCAAACAAATCTTGGATCATTTGATTTTTCCCATCATCTTCTTCCACGGGATCATTAACTTGATTTATCCCATCATATTCTTCCATGAGATCCTCATTTGTTTGATCATGTTTCTTATCTTGTACAACATCATTTCTACTATTACTTGGTGCAATATTCTGCAAAAATTTATGTAATGTACCTCAATTTCGTCCCAAAAAAAAAATCTTCTAAGGGACATTAACCTTCAATTCCTAAAAAAAACAGTCTTACAATAAAATAAATGGCCCTTTTATTTCCATTGTTAAACTCTGGTATTTTACTCAAGTTATGAATGTCAATGATGACGTTTCTACCCAGTCCCACCATCTAACAATTTTCGTGAAATTCTTGAGTCATACTGGCATTTATATGTGGGTATATGTTTATACTTGGTATTAGCTTGGAATTAAAACTAGGCATAGGACTTAAGGTCCTAACCTCTCCTCTAAAACACATCCTCTATACCTATGCGCAAGGTTTAAACTCCAAGACTATACGAATAAGACTTACATATAACGTATTGGGTTTCAGGTTATATACCTTAGCTATATGTTGGTTTAACATAAGATTTTGTCTCTTCTATCCATGACCAAAGTCATCGATAGACAAACTCGGTAAAGTTTCAGTTGGGTAATAGTTTTTTGTTTGATACATGGTATAACGGTTTTTATGGTTAGAAGGGAAACCCTATGCTAACAAATCGTTAACTCTACCGAATCTTAGCAACGTCTAACCAGACTAGGTGCTAAACTAGATTGGTAGTGGTTAGGGATTAAAGGTTTCCAACTCGTAGGATTTCGAGGAAACCACCCTTCACTTCGTAATTCATTAAATGTGACAGGAGGGTTTACGACAGTCGAGAGTTAAAACTCTGACTCGGCCCTTAATGGAGGTAGGTGAGATACCGGGCCATCACTATACCTTTGTCCAACCCAAACGCACCGAGTCAACTCTATCACATGGCCCGCACATCCCATTGTACCATCATCACTCAACAGGCATGGGATGCGAGGTTTAGGGTTACAATAGTTACTCCTTTGTCATTTTTGTTTAAAGTATTCTGAAGTTGGCTCTGCATTTCTCTCTGTTTTCTTGGGGTGGAAAGAATGGCGGCCTTCCTGGACTGTTCGCATTACTGGTAAGTGGCTCCGCTAACTTTATACATTATACTCAAGATCTTCGACATTCTTTTTTCTTCTACCCAACGAGTTCATGCAAGTAGCATTTGGTTTGTAAGTCGTTTGTTAGTCATCTCCTACATTCGTTGTTTTATTTATGTGTTATTACATGACATGAGTCTCTGTTGTATTTCACTGGGACTATGGCCTAGAATTCCGTTTAGATTAGGGATTCGCACTGTGTCTGAATGCTATAATTATTCACGACAAGGAATCTCATTGGCAAGATTCAAATAACATTATCCTATCCTAGTTGAGTACCTGGTATTGGGTTCTTTATTCGAGCTCTCTATTTCCCAGCTACTCGATGAATTATTATGACTATAATTTATTATTTGAATGTTTTCTGAAGTTTCATTCGACATAGACACAATAAATATGCTTTGTATCCTGCATTGTATATTTAAAATTTTGTTCATCCTTTAATGCCAACTTTATTAAAGTCAGAGTGTATAAAAAAGGTCATACGATTTCGGTAATTCGGCACAGTGATGACCCTCTGTCTTTGTTTCTTTAAATACATTTTTCTTAGATGGTTTAGATAGATTTTTTGCTGGTGTTATTTGACCCGTGGCTTCCAATTTCAATGCTTGCAATTAAAATAAATATTTGGTCCATTCTCATTATGTGAATCTCGTACCTCAATGTAATGGTAATTCATATATTCTTTTCCTGTAATGTCCTTTTGATTTAATAATTCGGTTCTTATCACTAATGATGGGACCCTATGATTATGAGGGTACCCATCAGGGAATCTTGGGTTCCTCCTCCCCTTTCAGTCTGGGATGTTACTAAACTCATCGCAATAGAGAAAGATCTCGTATCCCTCAATTAAAAAGTTAAGTATGGCTCTGTATTTTCTTTCCTGATAATCATCATTTTATTACATTCATCTTATTTCTATTGTACATTTATTAACATTATTTTGTGAAAACTTGTGCACGGGTTTTGTCCACATGAGAAATGGATGCCAACCCTTGTCGTCCGTATAAGAGGTATTTGGGTTCCATCTTGCCCCTTTCAAGGAGGGTACTGGGTGGATACAGGTTGAAAGATTTGAGTTAACGGGTCATCTCTGTGGGTGAAGATTTGTTTGTTTTAATGCTAGTTTTTACCTATGTTACTTGCCTTCACGGCTAAGTAAGAGATTCAACCTTAAATTGTATATTTGGCCGAATGATTACGTCGAACTTTACTATGTCATTATTCAAAACATGATTGGAATATAAAATAGAAATAGATTTTCTTGGCATAATGGAGTTGTTCTTCAATCATTCTAAAATAAATAATATCGTGAATAATATATATTGTTCTCCATTCCTGTGTCTTTTACTTTCGATCTTTGTCACAGTAGATATTAGGAATAAAGAATAAAAAGGTTATGGATATTTAAATTCATTTGTTTATTGTTGTAACATTTTATTCTAGAGTCGTAAAAGACAGTCTGAACCATTTGTTTCCCTTTCAAACTGTGTTCAAGGTTTTCCTGAACCATTTATATTACTTCCGAGCATCGATATCGTGACTATCTGAAATTGTTTGTTTCCCTGCCATAGTTAGTGTTGACTGGATCTAAGCAATAGGTATTTAAATGGTATGAGTCTATTAGTGTAAACAGATTATAGATGTGACTTTGCAAATATATCCAGAGTTCTTTCTCTAAATATACGACCATTCTTTTTGATATTTTACTTGTACAATTCTACATGACTCTTAAAAGAATTTTACATGTTATATAGTATGTGTACAAAACTCCTATAGTTATGCATTGCCATTTCTATATCAACTACTGTATCGATTGCTGCATATAAAAGCATATATGCATAACTATATTCATATAGCTCAATATACTTCCTGAATTCCTATCATAGTAGAGTGTCATCCCAATGGGATTTTTAATCTATACAGGTTTAATTTTAATACATAACTTGAATATATTATAAGCGTATGATCTTATGACAGGTAGATATTTTCCAAAATTTGTATCTTTTATCTTCTAATTTAACTTATTACTTTATTCGAGATAACTCTGTCCTTGCCACAACTAATACACAGTGGCTTTACAACACTATTTACTACTTATATCTATTCCTACCATAGATAATACACAATCATTTTATAATTCCATTCATTAAAATAATAGCTTTGTTCCTACAATATATCACCTGCAGTAACTAAATAGATGCATTCTTTAACAAAATATATGATTCCTACAGTAGATAACATGATATGATCCTGTAGATGCAATCTTCAGTAGAACATAATTATTTCTATGACAAGTACCCTACAACAACTCTATAATTCCATCTATTCACATATGAATAATAGGGTATACATATAGAAGTAGAAGGCATGTATAATCATTTCAAAAATACAAATATAACAAGAGGGGAATTATAGGAACATATCTGGATAAGTACTGGAACAACAAAGAGAATAGCCAGGTTCCTCCCAACCTTAGAACAGGGTATCCAAATCACTTGTCATGTTCACCCCCTAGCCTCACCATCAATCCATGAGGGATAACTTGGAACTCCTCCTCTGCAAATGCTCTTCAATTCCATCAGTCGTCTCCTTACCTCACACTTAGCTAGTAGTGTTCATAACAACAAGAGATAGTTTTTTTTTCCCCGACATGCTAGGCAACGTCCTGCCTCCTCACATATGCCATATATCCAAAATCATTTTTGCCTAGGTCTTTTTCCCTACCTGGGTAATTTTCATAGCTTTCCAAATCCCTAATTTTCAATGTCTTCCCATGGCCAAATTATTTATTTTCCACTTGTAACAATCAACCCTGAGGTAGTTCCAACATGTTCCCCACTCATGGAATCATGGTTAGCTAATTTCAACATTGTTGTTCCATTTGTCTTCCAGTAATAATTATAAAATATTTTGTTTCATACAAGTGTCATAGTCAAGTAGTCAGTTGCGTCAAAACATATATTTTACCAAAATTCATAATCATTACTTACAATTAACCAAATTCGAAATTCAGAATGGCCATAAATGGAAAAAGAAATCAATTTCAAATTTACCAAAAATGGAATAATTTTCCTAGGAAATTTCAAATTCAAAAATAATTTATTTTGGGGGATGTTACATCCTTTCCCCCTTCAATAAAACACTGTCCTCAATGTTCGTTCCTTTCTTGGAACATGATTGGATCAGATTTCCGCAAATCTCCCTCCAACTCCCAAGTGGCCTCCTTAGGGATAAAGTGCTTCCATTGCACCTTTACCTGAGCGACGACTATGTTCTAAAGTGCTATTTCTCTCTGGTCCAGAATGTGCACTAGAATGTGCATAGGTTCCACCTGGAACTTGCCTTTTGGTTCCACCTACACCAAGTTCCAATTGATCATATGAGTAGGGTCATGAACATAATTCTTCAAAAAAGAAAAATGAAATACATTATGAATTTTTATATTGGCTGAAAATGCAAGTTGCTATGCTACAGGTCCAATTCGAGCTAGTGTATCGAAGGGCCCACAAAAACTGGGTGCCAAATTGGAACAGTTCCTTAGTTTTAGAGAACTTTTATGGGCTTTGAATTTTAAGTAAACATGGTCTCCCACTTGAAACTCCAAGTGTCTTCTTTTCTTGTCCGCATAAATTTTATGTTTGTCATGTGCCTCTTTTAAGCTCTGTTGTACCTTTCTTACTGTACTCTCCATTTCCTGGAGAATTTCTATTCCAACCATGATTCTATCAACTAGGTTATCCCATCTAATTGGAGTTGTACACTTTCTTCCATACAACACCTCAAAGGGGCTCATTTTTGCCGAAGTTTGGTAGCCATTGTTGTATGCAAATTCTACCAAGTGTAGGTAATCTTCCCACTTTCTTGGTTTTGTTCTTATTTACATGTCAAGCAAATATTCTATGATTTGGTTTGTTTGTTCAGTCTATCCATACGTTTGAGGATGATAAATCGTGCTAAAATTCAAAAAGCAGATGAAAAATTTTACGTCTCCATTTGAAATCACCATTTTAGGAATACCATGTAGTCTAAAAAATTCTTTCATGAATATTTCAACGATGTTAATAGATTTAAATGTATACTTTACATGAATAAAGTGTGTAGACTTACTAAGTTTATCGATTACTACCATAATAGAATCATTTTGTTTCTGACTTCTAGGAAAACCTGTAATAAAGTCTAGTGATATAGTCTCCCATTTCCATTTTGGTATAGGTAATGGCTGCAACTGGCGAGCTGGATGCTGGTGTTTGGCTTTTACCTGCTGACAATCCTGATACTTAGCTAAGTATTTTGTTGTTTCGTCTTTCATATTAGGCCAATAAAATAACTTACTAAGTTGTTATCGTTTTCTGGTATCCTGGACGACCATAATATGTTTTCTTATGCACTTCATCCAAGACTTTTAACTTTAATTCTTTAGAATCTAGTATGTATATCCAGTTTCTAAACCGTAGTAAACCATTCTTCTCCAAACTCAGGTCTGTTTTTTTTGAATTTTCTGTAGTGTTTTGTAATTTGGCCACTGTCTTAGTGTAATTTTCATCGTTATTACCTGCAATCTTTATCATCTATTCAAGATCGATTTCTTCACTACTAATGTTTATTTGAAACAACCCATGAACTCTTCTTCTCAAAGCATCAACTACTTTATTTTCCTTACCCTTGATATGTATTACCTCAAAATAAAATTTTCTCAAGAAGGTTAGCCATCTTTCTTTCCTTGCATTAATATCCGGCTGACTAAACAAATATTTCACACCACTGTTATCTGTCAATAATAGGAATCTTCTTCCCATTATGTAGTGCCACCACATTTTTAAGGCGTGTATTACCACTGGCAATTCTAAGTCATGGGTGATGTAGTTTCCCTCATGTTCCTTTAGTTTCCAGGACTCATAACAAATCACGTGTCCTTATTGAGTTAGGACACCACCTAGTCCTTCTTTACTCGCATGTACATGTAATGACCCCCCCTGGCCAAGGACAACCACTCAGTCAACCAGTGAAATTTTTATTTGGTAAAGTGTGTGCGCGTGTGTAGAAGAAACAACCCCCTCGACTCTACGCCAACGCTCGAACCAACAAGGCGCAAGTAAGACGAACACAATCAAGATGACCCGACATATCATAGTGACAACAAGTAGCAAGCGCCCCCGAACATGAGGCGGGAAACTAAAGGCTGTAGGCAGAACAGACACTAGGGGTTAGGTACAGTACTGTCACCGAATGAAAGAATCCGTCAGTAGAGTCGCAGTAGTGGAACTGTGCCTTTAAACAGCCTGAGACTACTGATACGGCTCAGAATGTGTCGCAAGAGTGGAACTGTGCCTTTAAACAGCCCGAGACTCTTGATACGGAACTAGATTCCTTTCCCCGGATTATACACAGACATACATACTAAGCTGCAAGAGGAGTCTATATCCCGTTCGTCACAGACCGACTACGCAATACAAAACCACCCAGTACTACAAGACCAGGGTCAAACAATAAGCACGACACAATGCATTTTTCTAAGAACTGCCATAATGAACGACGACATCCATACCCTAATGGTAAACCCCCGACTTTACATTCTCA
>ML780310.1:1481910-1497243 GCA_009831015.1 Picea engelmannii
CAAATAGTAACACATCATGTCATCTGTCAATCACATCATAATCAAATATAATAGGTCTAATGTCAAAAAGGGTCCAGATCACTTGCGAGCAAGTGTCCTCAAATAATAAGTGGTCTCAGTGCACCAGAGCGGGATGTTACAGTACACAGATGGTGAAGTCTTTATCTGGATCTTCTACCTTTAAAATTGGTGCGGTTGTTAATAATTCCTTTAACTTATTAAAACTATCTTTACACTTCTTTGACCAGTTAAACTTGGTCCCTTTCTTTTGTAATGATGTGATAGGGTAAGAAATTTTGGAAAATCCCTCTATAAATCTGCGATAATATCCGACGATTCCCATGAATGACCAGATGTCCGCTACATCCTTCGGCACCGGCCATTCCATGATGGATCTTATTTTCTCAGGATCGAATGCAATACCTTCTGTAGATATTACTGTAAATTTGTTGACTTGCACAAAATAGATCTAGCTAAACAATGATACACACATTTGCAGAGAGAATTGGAAAAAGAAGAAGAAGGAGAGAAAGAATGGAAAGAATTCTCATTAACTGTTGTGAATAATGAATAATTTACAAATGATATACTTTGTATATCTCAATGATTTGGACTTGAAGTGAACCAATTCACCATAGTGGTGTTCTAGAGTGATCTGGACACACACCAACAGTTACGGGAGTGAACTGCAACCTATTCTAGTGTCTCAGGCAGTTACGAGAGTGAACTGCCACCTAATTGAGTTAACTAGTCAACCAGTCTTGAGTTAACTGACTGAACATAAAGTAGTGAGGAGTTAACTCAAGGAATCAAGGATAATGTGCCACTTTGGTGATGATACCAAGGCAAGGTCGAATTATCATGGTGATGATCCCAATGTTGCATGGTGATGATCCCAATGCAACATCTAAACTCAACTCAGCTAGTCAAATTGAAGTGTGAACTGAAAGAGAATATTCTCCAGGTGGAATATTCTCTCCTAAAATATAGGAGACTGGATAATGACTAATTATGACTAATGAAAAAATAAAAACCTTAGGAAAAAGAAATCCTAGGTGTGTGTGAAGTAACTCCAACACCCCCCCTGAACATCACTATGGTGAAAATAAAGATTGGGTCCCGGCAACGAGGCCATGTTAGGTACCCAAGTACAAAAGATACAATGAAAATAATGTGAGGAAAGAGGGAAAACCTCATGGGAAAAACCCCCCCTCAAGGTACAATGTATGTAAAAATAAGAACTACAGTTGCTAGGCAATTGTGTCCTTCCCTCCAAGACGACCTCGCAGAGAATGGAATTTCTGCTTAGTTAAGGTCTTGGTGAAAATGTTTGTCGTCTGTTCTGTTGAAGGACATAATTGTAATTCGATGATCCCCTCATGTACCAAGTCCTGAATGTAGTGCATGTGGATCTCGATGTTCTTCATTCACTGCCTTTGAATTGGATTTCTGCAAAACTTTAGAGTGCTCTGGTTGTCACACCAGATGATGATCGGCCGATGAAACTGAATGCCCCACTCAGTGAGAAAATTTTGTAGCCACATAGCCTGAATGGTTATGTTAACTACCCCTCTGTACTCTGCCTCGATTGAAGATAGAGAAATGGCATCTTTCTTCTTGATCGACCAACAGATAAGCCTGGAACCAAGACTGAGTGAGTAACCATATGTGGACTTGTGATCAATGTTATTGCCAGCCCAGTCGGAATCAGTAAACCCAATGAGATATAATGTAGATTCCGCTACATAATAAATCCCAAATATGATGGTTCCCTATACATATTGAAGTATATGCTTTGCAACTTTCCAATGTAGCTCATGCAGCTCCTACATGAACCTGGAAACTGTGACAGTGAATCCTTGAATTTTGTAAAGAAATCTTGGATATTCTCGAAGATTTTTGGATCCAATGTGAGCATATACACCTCCATCATGTGTCCCCTAATCTCATCCTATTTTCCAAAGATCCCTTCCAATATGGTCCAGGCTTCATTGGGAGTCTTATAGGAAGATATATGAAAAAGGAGATCGGGAGAAATAAGACTGCAAATTGTTCCAAGTGCCTCATCCATGCGATTTAAGTACTTTGATTTTTCTATGGTTGATTTCGGCTCTATATCAGTATTCATGGTTAACTTGTACAACCCTGTGGATTGGATATGTATGGCTATTTTCTCCTTCCCTGCAAAATAGTTGTAAGGTGTAAGAATGAATTCTTTTTGGAATTCCATCTTTCCGTTGTCTTCAATCTTTTGTACCTGCACATTTTTTTGGGTGTATCTTTTTCTTAGCAATCTGTCGGCTCTGATACCATGTAAATGTGTTGACATTCATTGAATATATCTATCTAAACAATGATACACACATTTTTAGAGAGAATTGGAAAAAGAAGAAGAAGGAGAGAAAGAATGGAAAGAATTCTCATTAACCGTTGTGAATAATGAATAATTTACACATGATATACTATGTATATCTAAATGAGTTCAACTTGAAGTGAACCAATTCACCATAGTGGTGGTCTAGAGTGATCTGGACACACACCAGTAGTTACAGGAGTGAACTGCCACCTATTCTAGTCTCTCAGGTAGTTACGGGAGTGAGTTCCCACCTAGTTGAGTTAACTAGTCAACTAGTCTTCAGTTAACTAACTGAACAGAAAGTAGTGAGGAGTTAACTCAAGGAATCAAGGATAATGCACCAATTTAGTGATGATACCAAGGCAAGGTCTAATTAGCATGGTTATGATCCCAATGTTGCATGGTGATGAGCCCAATGCAACATCTAAACTCAACTCAACTAGTCAAACTGAAGTGTGAACTGAAAGAGAATATTCTCCAGGTGGAATATTCTCTCCTAAAATATAGGATACTGGATAATGACTAATTATGACAAATGAACAAATAAAAACCTTAGGAAAAATAAATCCTAGGTGTGTGTGAAGTAACTCCAACAATTACATGTCCTAGGTACTATAATTTCTTCTGATAAAAATTACACTTATCAAATTTAGCATACAGTTTGTGCTTACTTAAAGTTTGTAGAACTATTATTAAGTGTTCTTCATGTTCTTCTTATGTTTTAGAGTACACCAGAATATCATCAATAAATACCAGTATGAATTTCTCCAAGTACTGACTGAAAATACTATTCATTAAACACATGAACGTGGTTGGTGCATTAGTGAGTCCGAAAGATAAAACCACAAATTCATAATGTCCATATCTCATTCTAAAATTTGTTTTACTTATGTCTTCATATTTTATCCTAACCTGGTGATAACCATATCATAAGTCCAATTTCGAGAAAATATTTTCCCCACCTACTTGATCGAAAAGATCATTTATCCTAGGTAAGGGGTGCTTGTTCTTAATAGTCATCTTGTTTAGTTTTTTGTAATTGATGCATAATATCAGAGTTCTATATTTCTTTTTCAAAAAGAGGATTGGTGCTCCCCATGGGGAAACACTTGGTATGATATACTCTTTGTCCAATAATTCCTGCAGTTGAATTTTTAGTTCTGTCAATTCCGACAAACTCATTCGGTAAGGTGCTTTACATATAGGGGCTGAACCAGGTAGGAGGTCGATAGAAAAGTCTATCTCCCTTCTAGGGGGTGATTCAATTATTTCATCAACAAACACGTCTCTGAAATCAGGCAACACAACAAAATACTCTAGGTTGGGTTTATTTTATTTTTCGAATAGGTTTGTTACTTGGATGGCATAAACTTGACAACCCTTTCTCATTCATTTCTTGAATTGCATTGCTGAAATCTATGTAATTGAGACTGGTTTTCGTATACCTTGAACTTTCCTAACTGTGTCATTTTCGTCTTTATACTTGAGTGATTTTTCATAACAATATATCACTTATTTATGCTTTTCTAACCAATCCATTCCAATAATTACATCATAAGATCCTAACGGTAGAATGTTCAAATTCATATTTATGTTTTGACTGCCTAAACTGAACTCAAAATCAAAAATGAAATCGAAAACCGTTCTTTTCGTTCATATTACTAGTTATACCAGCCAAGACTTTGCATGTCTTATTTTCTTAAGTTTATTTGACTCCACTATACCAGGACTGACATAACTTAATGTAGCTCCAAGATCAATTAAAATAAAAATTCGAGTGTTATTGATTTTACCTTCAATTTCCACCACAATGGACTGGTGGTCAGCTTGCCGACCATCCACGACTGCATTGATCCAATGTAAGCTTCTGCCTACATCCCCTACTATAGAGGCTTCCTGTAAACTGTAAACAATAGTTTTGTTTGTTGAAATCAAACGTGGATAGTTCCTCCTTAGGTGAGGTTCTCCACATTCCCAACACTTTAATGATTTGTGGGGGTTGTCCCCAAACTTCTTAGTTCCCAGATTTACCGGTTTACCACCTCCTTGAGGGTGTGAGTTGTTGGGGTGAAATTATTTCCTTGGAAATATTTTTTTCACATTCCAATAAGGAGCTAGTTGGTCTCCCTTTTTCCGTTGGTTCATTCAGTCATGTTTCTTGTATTTCCAAGTCTTGGGAAATTTTGTCTGTTGTTTGTATTGGTCGTCACACATTCGGGCTTTCTTGAATACCTCACTCGAGGATTTAGGATTATCAAAATCGATTCTCGCCTTGTTAGACTATGGTAAACAGCTTAGGAACTATTTTATTTTCACTTTGTCCTCCCGGATGTACGGTACGAACCTTAGTAATTCCAGGAATTTGTTGATCAAATCTTCCATAGCCATTTGACCAAGTCTTAGCTCATTAAATTATTTGGTTTTTATTTCATAGTAAATTTCATATAAGTATTGTTTCTTAAAGTCTTCCCATTCCATCTGTTTCTCTTTTAGGCCCGTGGCGAATTTTAGATCTTGCCACCAAATACTAGCTTTTCCTTTCAGATTATAGATGGCCATTCTGACCTTCATATTGCTGGAATAGTTGTATTTATGGAAGTACTTCTTGATGTCTAATAACCATGCCTCATCTTCTTCTCCTATTCTAGATTTCCCATCAAAGGTAGATGGTTTGATTTTTTTAAATTCACTCTCAAGGTCATCCACCTGTTTCCTTTTTCTGTCTGTTTTTGTTCTATCTTCAGCTGAAGGCGACCTTCAGATGAGCTATCCTCTTTTTCTGCTTCCAGACCAGAATTCTTGGAAGCCTTTTTGCTGACCTCTTCTTCGTGGTTATTGTCCTTTTGGATTTTCTTTCTCACTATACTACGCAGTAGGACTTCATTTATTTCCTACTATTCATGTTGTTCTTTCTTCAGTTTCTCATTGTCTTCTTTGAAAACTTCTAGCTCAATAATGAGATTCCTCATCATTTCTAGAACTTCAATAGGTGATATTTCATCACTATTCTATCTCGGATCTTCAGGCAGTCCTTGTTCAGGATTCCCTTCAAGTCTGATTTCTGCGTCCTCCTGGGCTACCATGATTAACACAAAATAGAAAAAAAAAAATTATGTTTGTAGCAGTAATGGTTTGTTAGTTTTTACATAGACAAAGATACGTCATAAGTAATTAATTTTTCCCTGTTCAAGGTCTAAGAGTTGTAACCTTGGATCTGATACCATATGTAATGTACCTCAATTTTGTCATAAAAAAAAAAGTTCTTCTAAGGGACATTAACCTTCAATTCCTAAAAAAAACAGTCTTACAATAAAAGAAATAGCCCTTTTATTTCCATTGTTAAACTCTAGTATTTTACTCAAGTTATGAATGCCAACGATGACGTTTCTACCCAGTCCCACCATCTAACACTTTTCCTAAAATTCTTGAGTCATACTAACATTTATATGTGGGTATATGTTTATACTTGGTATTGGCTTGGAATTAAAACTAGGCATAGGACTTAGGGTCCTAACCTCTCCTCTAAAACACATCCTCTATACCTGTGCGCAAGGTTTAAACTCCAAGACTATACAAATAAAAATTACATATAACATATTGGGTTTCAGGTTATATACCTTAGCTATATGTTGGTTTAACATAAGATTTTGTCTCTTCTATCCATGACCAAAGTCATCGATAGGCAAACTCGGTAAAGTTTCAGTTGGGTAATAGTTTTTTATAACGGTTTTTATGGTTAGAAGGGAAACCCTATGCTAACAAATCGTTAACTCTATTGAATCTTAGCAACGTCTAACCAAACTAGGTGCTAAACTAGATTGGTAGTGGTTAGGGATTAAAGGTTTCCAACTTGTAGGATTTCGAGGAAACCACCCTTCACTTCGCAATTCATTGAATGTGACAGGAGGGTCTACGACAGTTGAGTGTTAAACCTCTGACTCGACCCTTAATGGAGGTAGGTGAGAAATGAGGCCATCCATGTATCTTTGTCTAACCCAAATGTGCCAAGTCATCTCTATCACATGGCCCACACCTCCCGTTGTACCATCAACACTCAACAAGCATGGGGTGCATGATTTAGGGTTACAATAGTTACTCCTTTATCATTTTTATGAAAAATATTCTAAAGTTGGCTCTGTGTTTCTCTCCGTTTTCTTGGTGTGGGAAGAATGGCGGCCTTCCTGGACCGTTCTTGTTACTGGTAAGTGGCTCCTCTCACTTTATACAATATACTCAAGATCTTCGGCATTCTGTACTTTGTGGTTCTTCCCAACAAATTCATGCAGGTAGTGTTATGTTTGTAAGCCGTTTGTTAGTCATCTCCTACATTCGTTGTTTTCTTTCTGTGATATTACATGAAGTGAGTCTGTGTTGTATTTCACCGGGACTATGGCCCAAAAGTCCATTTAGGTTAGGGATTTGCACTATGTATTCATGTTATAATTATTCACAACAAGTAATCTCATTTGCAAGATTAGAATAATGTTCTCCTATCTTGGTTGAGTACATGGTATTGGGTTCTTTATTCGGTCTCTCTATTTCCCAACTACCCGATGAATTCTTATGACTATAATTTCTTATTTGATTATTTTCTGATGTTCCATTTGGCATATCCACAATAAATATGCTTTGTATCCTACATTGTATATTTAAAATTTGGGTCATCCTTTAATGCCAAATTTATTAAAGTCAAGGCGTATAAAAAAGTTCATACGAGTCTGGTAATTTAGAATGGTGATGATCCTGTTTCTCTGTTTCTCTAAATATATTTTTCTTAGATGATTTATATAGATTTTTTTCTGGTGTTATTTGACCTTTGGCTTCGAATTTCAATGCTTGCAATTAGAATAAATATTTGGTACATTCTCATTACACGACTCTCATACTTCATTGTAATGGTAATTCGTATATTCTTTTCATGCAATGTCCTTTTGATTTAATAATTCGGTTCTTATCACTAATGATGGGACCCTGTGATTGAGAGGGTACTCATCAGGGAGTCTTGGGCTCTTCCTCCCCTTTTAGTCTAGGATGTTTCTCAACTCATCGCAACATAGAAAGATATCAGATCCCTCAATTAAAAATTTAAGTATGGCTCTGTAATTTCTTTCCTGTTACTCATCGTTTTATTATATTTGTCTTATCTCTATTGTACAATTATTAATGTATTTTGTGAAAACTTGTGTAGGGGTTTCAGCCACGCAAGAAATGGATGCCAACGTCTGTCATTTGTATAAGAGGTATTCGAGTTCCATCTCTCCACTTTCAAGGAGAGTACTAGGCGGCTAAAGGTTGAACGATTTGAGTTAACGAGTAATCTCTATGGGAGAATATTTGTTTGTTTTAATGCTAGTTTTTACCTATGTTACTTACCTTCACGGCCGAGTAAGAGAGTCAACCTTAAATTGTATATTTGGCCGAATGATTATGTCAAACTTTACTATGCCATTATTTGAAACATGATTGGAATGGAAAATACAAATAGATTTTCTTAGCATAATGGAGTTGTTCTTCAATCATTCTAGAATAAATAATATTGTGAATAATATATATTGTTCTCCATTCCAGTGGATTTTACTTTCGACCTTTATCACAGTAGATCTCAGGGATAAAGAATAAAAGGGTTATGGATATATAAATTCCTTTGTTTATTGTTGTAATGTTTTATTTCAGAGTCGTAAAAGACAGTCTAAACCGTTTGTTTCCCTTCCGAGCTATGTTCAAGGTTTTCCTGAGCCATTTATCTAACATCCGAGCATCGATATCGTGACTATCTGAAATTGTTTGTTTCCCTGCCATATTTAGTGTTGACTGGATCTAAGAAATAGGTATTTAAATGGTCTAAGTCTATCAGTGTAAACAGATTATAGATTTGGCTCTGAAAATATATCTGAAGTGGTTTCTCTAAATATACGGACATTCTTTTTGATATTTTACTTGTACAGTTAATTCTACCTGATTGTTAAAAGAAGTTTACATGTTATATAATATGTGTACAAAACTCTTATAGTTATGCATTTCCATTACTATATCAAATACTGTATCGATTGCTGCATATAAAAACATATATTCATAACTATATTCATATAGCTTGATATACTTTGTGAATTCCTATCATAGTAGATTTTCATCCCCATGGGGTTTTTAATATGTACAGGTTGAATTTTAATACAAAACTTGAATATATTATGACAGATAGATATTTTCCATAATTTGTATCTTATATCTTCTTAGTTAACTCATTACTTTATGCGATATAACTCTGTCCTTGCCATGACTAATACACAGTGGCTTTACAACACTATTTACTACTTAGATCTATTCCTACCACAGATAATACACAATCGTTTTATAATTCCATTCATTAACATAATAGCTTTGTTCCTACAATAGATCACCTACAATACCTAAATAGATGCATTCTTTAATCAAATATATGATTCCTACAGTATATAACATGCTATGATCCCGTAGATTCAATCTTTAATAGAACATAATTATTTCTGCAACAGGTACCCTACAACAACTCTATAATTCCATCTATTCACATATGAATAATATGGTATACATATAGAAGTAGAAATCATATATAATCATTTCAACAATACAAATATAACAAGAGGAGAAGTAGAGGAACATATCTCGATAAGTACTGGAACCACAAAGGGAACAATCAAGTTCCTCCCAACCTTAGAACATGGCAGCCAAATCACTTGCCCTGTTCACCCCCTAGCCTGACCATAAATCCATGAGGGATAACTTGGAACTCCTCCTCAGCAAATGCTCTTTAGTTAAAATAGTCCACTCTCCTTGTCTCACACTCAGCCAATAGTGTTGATAAAAACAAGAGATAGATTTATTTTCCCCAACATACTAGGCAACGTCCTGCCTCCTCACATATGCCATATATCCAAAATCATTTTTGCCTAGGTCTTTTTCCCTCCCTTGGGAATTTTCACAACTTTCCAAATCCATGATTTTCAGTGGCTTCCCATGGACAAATTCTTGATTTTCCACTTGTAGAAATCATCCCTGAGGTAGTTCCAACATGTTCCCCACTCATGGAGTCGTGGTCAACTAATTTCAACATGTTTGTTCCATTTGTCTTCCAGTAATAATTATAAAATATTTTGTTTCATACAAGTGTCATAGTCAAGTAGTTAGTTGGGTCAAATCATATCTCTTCTGACTAGGCATAATCATTAATTACAATTAACCAAATTCAAAATTCAAAATTTCCATAAATGGCAAAAATTTTCCAATTTTGAATTTACCAAAAACGGAATAGTTTTCCTAGGAAATTTCAAATTCAAAAATAATTTATTTTTGGGGATGTTACAATTTAGGGGGAAACTTGTTGGGCGTAGGCCTGTCCTGAGAAAATGCCTATTTTTGGAAGGTAAAACGAAATTTTGGAGAAGAATAGATGGCAGAAAAAGTAGCATGTCTGAGGGAAAGGCACATGCAAAGGAGGAAAGCATGTAAAGTGCACAGGTAATAAAACCTAACCATGTTAGGTTTACGGTTTTGGTAAGAGATTGTAACGGCTAATAATATGGAAAAATAGTATAAATAAGAACCTAGGAGGTCTAGGACAAGGGTTGTTCAGGTTTTGGGACTGTTGGAAAGATTCCAAAATAGTTATGATAATTGTTTTGTAATATTTTGAGTTGTAGAAGAGAAAAGTAGCCAGATCATGAGGGTTAGATAACAGGTTGAGGATCCTGGTGTGATCTAGTCCACCTCACAGAGATTTTTGAACCATTTTCATGATTGTATGATCAGAATTGTAGTGCACGCAATGCCATATTTTGCAGCAAACCTAATAAAACAACCTAATAAGATAGATCTTTGTGGACATAGCCCAGGAGGGGGTGAACCACGGTAAAAATTGTGTTATGTGTGTTGTTTATTGCATATTTACCTTATGTCAATAGTTATATTATCAATGGATGAATGAATTATTGAGTTACAAGTATTAGAATGCATGTATGGCCATACCACATGATTGAATCTTAGGAATAATAGAGAGAATAATCAGATCAAGACCTAAATAAGATCAGATATAACCCTGGATCCCCACTCATTCCTAGACTGCAAACACTTGAGAATTGCATTCACCCATAGGACTATTTCGAGAGAGACTTCTCAGTACATTGTGTGTTGTGTTTCCTTCTGGTTTACGAGGAGGGATGATTTTCTTAGAGGATTTTGTTGGAAATTTGTTGAGATCTAAACGTGGGTCAACCCAAGAAGTATATAGAGAGATTAATAACCAAACAATGGTTATGTTTTCGGCTGGAACTGCATGGGATTGAGTGAATTGGATCCGTAAAACATGACAAGGAGAATGAAGATATAAAAATTAATGTTCATACCATGGAATCCAACGAAGGTGGAGATCGAAAGTTAAAAACAAAGGAAATTGAGTTTTCACAGAAGGATAACAAAAACCCTAAGGTAATACCGCACAAATACCTAGATAAATACGTGTTTAGCGACTTACATGAGGTATTTTTCTGTGATTTTTCACAGTTGTTGCAGGAGTGGATATTAAGGTTAAAATACAACAACCCAAAAAATTAGATCACACATCTGGAGTGGAATCATGTGAAAATTGTGTAGTTACGACAAGTTAACAACAAATTTATATGTGTAGTAGATTTCTGGTTAGACAGTATTGTTGCAGGATTGATCACAATTTTTTTGTAGATACCGCAAAGTCATACAATGAAAAAGAGAAGGATTTTATAATAGGACCTATAGGTAGGTATATCATATCGTTGTATACTTCAATCAATATTTTAATGTATAACAACATTGTGATGACTATGGAATCAAACAACGAAACTTTCCTGCATGCATGGGGGAAGCACTGACAAGAGTTGGAGAAATGAAGGAAGATATGGATAAGGGAAAGAAGGAGGAAGTCATTGACCCAATAATGATGAAGGAAGATCATATAAACAAGATAATGGGAACAACCAGAAATACATGTAGTGGAGCACCCTACCAATATAAGATGAATAATAAGAAGAGATCCATTGTTAATAGAGAGGGCTTGACAAGTGATGAGGAAGAGGTAGAGGATCTATGGGATGTGAAGCTAATTGAGGAAATCATGCATGAAACTTATGAAATGAATACAGGAGGTCCAAGGGCAGGAATAGAAGGTATAACTCCCATCCATATCAACGTCAGGGTGGAACCCATAACCCCATGTGCAACTATTACACCACAAAGAACACCAAGAAGTACATTCAAACAAGGAGAAACAATTGGAGGAACCAGGTCAATAAGTAGTAGTCAAATATATACACCATGCAAAGGTAGTAGTTCAACACCATTTAGGATGGAAGGCCATGATGCCACGATCAGGTTACCAAAATTTTAGGGATATGCACATGACGACCCTGAAAATCACTTTGTCATCTACAAGATCTGGGAAGGAAAGCATATCATAGATGAGAATACAAAAACTACATAGTTAACTATCACGCTAACATACCATGAACTGGATTGGTACATGAGACTAGTTGTAAATAGTCCACCAAGAGTAACAAGGACTGTTGTATATGTGAAGAAACTATTGATCAATGAATTCCAGAAGCCTAGCTTAGAAGATCAGTACATAAATGAGATGATTGAAATCGGGAAGAAACTAGGTAAGTCTATTTGGGAGATTGATCAGAGGTTTAAGCATCTCAAAGGTAAGATGAAATATGTAATGAATGACATGGAACATAAGAACTTATTTGTGAACTCACTGTTACCACATTTTAAATACCCCTTGAGACAACATAAATTCCAAAATCAGGCAATGGCTCTACAGGGAACTTTACAACTGGAAGAAAACCAGTATCATAAGACAGATCCAACAATAGTGGAACTGAAGGAGGATCTGAAGAATCTAACATTCCAACTTAACCAGAATAAGGGAAAAGAGAAAAGATAAAGTTTTTTGGTGTACCACATGTAGGACAAAAGGAAACCATAAGAATGAATGTCTATCTTTCGCACAATATATGGCAATAGGAGTATCAAACCAATTTCCAACAGGAGGACCATGGTGTGAGATTTGTAAAATGCACGGGCATGATCTATATCATTGTCCAATGATGCAAAAGTATCAGATAGTACCCAAGAGTTCATACTACATTTTTTGCAAGTCAGTAGGTCATGATGATAAAGATTGTAGGACGATGGAGTTGATGAGGGAAAGAACTTCAGACACGTATAGAGTGCAAGTAGAAATGATGATAGGGCAGGATGTACCTCATTTCAACCAGGTACAACCTCCATATAATAATGGAAAATCGCAGTACAACATTGCGCAACCACAATACAACACAACACAACCAAAATATAACCCTACGTAGTATAACCAAGTACCTCAATACAATGCCCCGTGAGGATATCAAGCTGGATACAAAGGTGGAGGATAATATAGACAAGGATTTGGAAGAGGCAGGGGACCAATAGTGTGCCACAATTTCCAACATCTAGTACATCATGCAAGGGAATGTCCACTCCCACCAACGACATCTATTTAATGTCGCGCAATAAACCATGATATATAGGAATGCCCAACACTTTTGGGAAAGATTCAATAAAAGAGGAACCAGAACAACCAGAATGTTTAGTGGATCTCTGTAGAAGCCATATATGATGGAAGAAATATCAACATAATCACATGAGGAGGAGATAAGATAAGAGATGATGCAGTAAGACAAGATCTAGCACAACATCAATGGGTGAAGAAGAATATTTAACCACTGAAGCAATTTGATGCATGGAAATAAAAAGAAACGTTCAAGGAGGAAAGAAAGGAGTTTCCCAAGAAATATGTTGCATATACATCAACCGTGCAACACACTTAGAACATACCAATGTATGAAATTCCCTCATCAATGGACCACACCAGTGAAGCACAACCTACAGACTAGGTAAGTAACATAATAACTTTTCTGTGATCCTATGTTAAGTTATTAAAGGATCCATCATCTGTCAAGGTATTAGAAAGATGTAACACGGAGGTAGAAGGGAAATTAGAAAAAAAAAATTGTCAATCACCTCCATACAAGGAGGACAAGAAGGGAATTCAGACTTAATTCTAATATTGGGGATTTAAATATGGGGGATATTATACTAGACTTAGGCTCTAAATTCAACATTTTAATTAAGAATACATGGAAGTGCATGGGATAACCCACATTAGGATATTCAACGGTTCAGTTGAAATTAGAAAATAAACTCAAATTTCTACCAATTGGAAGGTTTAAAGGCGTGACAATACATTTGGATGGAGTGTGCACTAAGGAATACTTTGAAGTAATAGAGATCGTATTGTTGGATTACTGAGAAGGGGGGTGAATCAGTAATAGCGTAATTATAATCCTTTTTCTTCAAATTCTATATCAATGTAGAATTATTATCCAATAATGAGCAGTAAGAAATAAACAATCACACACATACACAGTACACCAGTCTTTTACGTGTAAACCCAAATCGGGAGAAAACCACGAAATGTTTTTTCTTATATGTCTTGAAGAATTACATTCATTGGAAGCACCAACTTCCTTTGTTTTCCATCTTCAACTGGAAGGAGGCTCCAACCCCCTAGTTTCTCAGGCTACAACCTGAGGAAAGCTCCAACTCCCCAATTCTTTGGCTACAACCCCCAATGTTCTCCAGATACAACCGGAAGGTGGCTACAACCACCTGTCCTTGCCCCGTCCTGCCACCCTGAAGTAGAAGTAGAATGACAGAACCACTATCACACTATCACTATGAGATATTCCGTTGTAAACCTGTACCAATAAATATGATCCATGCATCAACCATGCATTAACCTGTAATCAACCTGTACCATAAATAAGTGCATCAACCATGCACCAATCTGTAATCAACCTGTACCATAAAAAAGTGCATCCAACCATGTACCAAGTATGTTCCAATCATGTGTCAACTACTCATCAACTATGACTCATAAATATGTACAAACATCATCAACTATACACCTCATGTATGTGCACCAACTCATCAACTACTTGTCTCAACCATGTACTCAACATGTACCACAACCAAAAGCCCTGATCAATTTCATCATCCAAATATGATTTGTAGCTCTATAATAGACCTGTTGTATATGATCACATTCCAACAAACCTTCCTTAACTTTGAAAACAAGAGACTAGCATTTTCATCAAACTTTTCTTTAGTCTGACATGCCTAGTTTTGGATTAGCCAACAACCCTAACTTGAAGTAATCATAACTTTGAACCTGTAATGTATAAATATATGAAACTGATAAAAAATGTTCTTCGATGTGTTTTATGCAATTCCTCCAACTTTCTCTACTTGGAACCTCTCAGAAAAGGAGTTATAGCAAAAATGGCATACCTTGCTCTATTCTAGCTTATTCTAGAGAGTGACCTTGTAGAGCGTGCCCCGCACAAAATATTTGATGAATTAATATGAAAATGTTACTTAGAATACTACAGACTGTAACCTAAACAACACATTTGGTCTCACTGAATTGGATCTGTTATGAATAATTTATGACGTTTTTACTCGAAACACCTGATTTTGACTAGTTTCAGGACTAGCCACAAACCCTATTTTCCACAGAGTGTAACTCCAAAAACACAATGACCTACAAGAGGAATGTTTTACCATATATACCTGGATATGTTTTCTCACTTGCATAGAAATTTCACAGTCTGAATAGTTATAGAAAAAAAAATATAGCGAAAATGGTGAGATGACCTGTAAATAACATACCTTAGAAAGCACCATCAAAAGAATGTATCCTTCCTTGCATTTCAGCCTTCGTTTCTTCACCTTCACTCAGAATTTCGGTTTAGATATCCTTGGTTACCTCAGACACATATAGATATTCAATATGCTCAAGTGTGATTCAAATGAGAGAGCCTTGCCTCTTATTTATACTCTCCAAGTAGCTTCCTTAAAAACAT
>ML780310.1:1497561-1518672 GCA_009831015.1 Picea engelmannii
CTTTGTGCTACGGGGATTTCTTCAAGGGTTGACATCAATGACAACCAACCTTAATCAACAATCTCCCCCTTTGGCATTGATGGAAACACTCTGATGCAATACTGAAATCATATCACTCATGCTCCCCCTAGAACCATGCCTTTGTCCTTTTCATATGATAAATATTATCCCCCTTTTTTCATCAAGGGAAAAGGTATCTTTCCATCCGGAGCCTCTCCCCCTGATAGACTGTCCTCTTATGGTGCTTCCTCGTGTACATCTAAGACATATAAGATAAGCATTCAAAAAGCATTCATTTTTGGACTAGAAATAACTCCAAGTCTTTGGCGAAGATATTCAAAGGCTTCTCGTGGAAGTGGTTTTGTAAAGATGTCTGCCACTTGTTCTTTTGTGCCCACATACTCAACTCTGATGTTTTTTTCTGCAACCTGTTCCTGTAGAAAGTGATACTAGATTGGAATGTTCTTCGTCTTGGAGTGCATCACCGGGTTTTTTGAGATATTGATGGCACTTGTATTATCAAAATATATTGGAATGGGCTCATCATACTCAACCTATATATCTGTCAAAGTTTGTTTCATCCAAAGAACTTGTGTACACCATGTTTCTGCTGCAATATAATCTACCTCGGTTGTAGATAGAGATACCGATGATTGTTTCTTGCTTAGACATGATACCAAACACTCACCTAAATAGATTGTTGCTCCACTGGTGCTTCGTCTATCATCAATACAACCTTCCCAATCTACATCTGTGTAGGAAATAAGTGATAGATATTTTCCTTTTGGATACCATAATCCAAACTCTTTTGTTCCTTTGAGATATCTGAAGATCCTCTTTACTGCTAATACATGTGATTCCTTTGGTGCTGCTTGAAATCGTGCCACCTGTCCAACTACTTGCATTACATCTAGTCTAGATATTGTCACATATAGTAGGCTACCAATCATTGACCTATATTTCCTCTGATCTGTACACTTTGAATCATCATCTTTGCTCAACTTACAATTGGTTTGCATGGGAGTGATAATTGGTTTTCAATCTTCCATTCTGGACCTCTTTGGCATTTCTCTGATATACTTGGTTTGAGAAATAACAATTCCTTGGTTTATTTGACGTATCTAAAGTCCCAAAAAGAAGGATAGTTCTCCAAGTAACCACATTTCAAATTCATTCTACAGGTCTTTTGCAAATTTCTGGCTTAACCTGTCATCATCACTACCAAAAATAATATCATCAACATAAACTTCAATTAATAAAATATTACCTTGACTTACCTTGATGTAGAGGTTGTTGTATGTACTTCCTTTTCTGAACCCTTCCTACTATAGATACTTATCCAGTCTGGAGTACCATGCTCTAGGAGCCTTTTTTTGACCATACAAGGCCTTGTTTAATTTACACACATAGTCTGTGTTCTCTGACAACTGAAATCCTTCTGGTTTTTTAATGTAGACTTCTTCTTCAAGTTCCCCATTCAGAAAAGATGATTTTACATCCATTTGATAATATACTTTAACATTTTTTGAGCATGCATAAGCTAAAAGAAAACAGATTGCTTCCATTCTGGCAACTGGGGAAAATGTCTCTTCAAAGTCGATTCCTTCAATCTGTGCATATCCTTTACATACCAATATAGATTTGTTCCTTGTAACCTGTCCATATTCATTCAATTTATTCTTGAAAACCCATTTTGTGCCGATCACATTCTTATTCTTTGGTCTTGGAACCAATACCAAGTGTCATTTTTCTATATTTGATCCAATTCTTCATCCATGGCCTTATTCCAAAATTCATCCTTGCTGGCTTCTTCAAAACAGTTTGGTTCAATTGTAGATAAGAGTGTTAGGTGTGCTTGTTCTGGTGAATGGATTTTTCTTCTAGTCTCAACTCCTGCATCTTTGTTTCCAATAATCTGATATGAAGGATGATTATTCTGTACTCGTTTTCTAAGTGTCTTTGGAGATACTTTTTGAACTTGCTCTTCTACTTCTGTCGGATTCTCTTCATTTTCATCCTCCTCTTCTTCTTTTTCATCTTCTTCTTCAAAAGTTGTTCCATTGATTTGTTTTCTTCTTTTTTTGATTATGGTCTGCATGTTTCATCAATTGTTACGTTGATTCTTTCCACAACTTTGTTTAATCATATATTGTAACACTTGTATGCTTTACTTGTACTTGAGTAACCAACAAGTATTCCTTTGTCCACACGAGAGTCAAACTTTGCCATTCTTCCATCTTCTCTTTTGATGTAGCATTTGCTTCCAAAAACTCTGAAGTGCTTCACATTTGCTGGTCTTCCTTTCCATAGTTCATAGGGAGTTTTATCAGTGTTGTTTCTAAGCATTACTCTGTTTTGAATGTGAATTTTTGTATGCACTGCCTATGTCCAAAAATATATCTCTCAACTTTGAATCCATTATCATTGTTCGAGCCATTTCTTGTATTGTCCTGTTCTTTCTTTCAACAACTCCATTCTGTTGAGGTGTCCTAGCGACGAAGAATTGCCTTTTTATTCCATGATTGTTGTAGTAGTACATAAATTACTTTGAGGTGAATTCTCCTCCATTATCCGATCCTAAGCATTTGATTCTTGAATCCATCTCATTTTCAACCATTTCCTTGTAGATATTGAAATTTTCAAAAGCTTTTGATTTGTTCTTGAGAAAGAAAACTGTTTTCATTCTTGTATAATCATCAACTAATAACATAAAGTATCTCTCACCTTTTAATCCTTTTTTTATAGTTGGTCCAACTAGATCAGTATGCACAATTTCCAGTAGTTTTGTTGTTGAATATTCCTTTGATTTGAACCTGGTCTTTGTTTTCTTTCCTTGTTGGCAATGCTTGCACAAAGTGTTAGTTGGTTTCGTGATCTGGGGAATTTCTCTGACTGCTTCTCTTTTGTTGACTTTGACAAGGTTATCAAAATGAATCTAACCTATTATTTTGTCCCATAGCCAACTTTCATATTCCTCTCCTAGACAACACTTTTCATTTCCAATTTCTCTTAACACATATATGTTGCTTGAAGTTCTTGCAGCTGTAGCAACCAATTTCCTTGAACCTTCTTTTCTTATATCACACTTTTGTGAATTGAAAGTAACTTTATGACCTTGGTCACACATTTGACTCACACTTAAAATATTATGTTTCATATCTTCTACTAGTAGAACATTTTCTGCCTTTTCATTCTTGTTCCCAATTCGGATTGTGCCTTTTCCAATAATTTTGTATGAATCATCATTTCCAAAGGAGACTGATCCATCTCTTTTCTTTCATAATCTAAGAAATTTGTCTCTATCACCTGTCATGTGTTTTGAACATCCACTGTCAACATACAAACCACATTTCTTTTGTTTAGCTTGTAGAGTGACTGTGCATTCTTCATTGCTATACTGATCTTGCCTTCTTATCCATGTCATTTTCTGAGGTTCTTGTTTGTGAATTTTTTGAGGTTCTTTAGGAGGGACTATCATTCTGCAATTTTTGGCCATGTGTCCAAAATTGTTACATTTGTAACATTCCACTTCAGTTCTCAAAGATTCAAACCTGTTGTAAATTCTTCTCTATGTCTCACTAGGTCTTCTTGAATAACCCCTTTGTGTATGGCTCTCAAAGTAGTTATTGTTCCTATTGTTAGCTCTGCAATTTACAGCTTTATGTCAAAAATTATTACATGCATAACATAAACCAAAAAATACAGTTTGATACTTGGTAGTTGAAGATCTTATGAAAGGAGGTGCCCTTATGAATCCATCTTCTTCTTGAGGCCTGTCTATCTATTGTTGATTCTGAAATCTGAATCTTCTCAGTGGAGGAGTGTCCCTGTAATCTTCCTTGTATATCTTTTTATCCCCTTTGATTGTTTCTGCATAACTTTTTGGATTTGTTTCTTGCTCTGTTGTTTTAGAGCTCGATCCCTTTTCTGTCTGATTGTATCCAAGTCTGGACTTTTCAAGATAATATTTTTGACTGTTGATAATGTCATCCAGAACTTTTGAGCTATTCTACATATTTTTCTTTTGAATATCATTTCTTAGTGTGACAATCTTTGCTTCCAGGTTTCCAATGATCCTGTCTATTCCTTCTAGCAGTTCTTTGAGTGCTTCTTCAATTATTTTATCTTCTTCTATTTGAACATTCAATTTTGTGATCATTTGTTCTAGTTCTTGAGTGTCTTTCTTCTTATCTAGTTCTACTTGTAGTTTCTTGTTTTTCTTCTTTTCTCTTCTGATAACTTCTATGGCACTCTTTAATTCTTCTCGGAAGTCAACTTCTGCCTCTTCAATTTCTTCTTCATATGCTTCTTCATATTCTTCTTCAAAGTCTTGTTTATCAGAGTCTTCTACTGCCATGAATATAAATCTCCCTGATTCGCTGTCACTGACTTCATCTTCATCTAATGATGAGATGTCTTCTTTGGTGCAAAAGTTTTTTCTTGAAAACTTTCTTTGTAGTTATTTTACCTTTATATGTTTGTATTCCTTTTGAGTAACCTTCATCATTTCTCTTTTTATTATGAGAACATTTGTTAGAAAAATGACCAATACCATCACAATTAAAACAATTTAAAGGAAGCTTACCTTTGTACTTACCGTTGGTTCCCGTGTTCAGTCTTTTGATGAAGTTGGCCACTTCTTCATCATATTTCGAGACGTCCTTGCTGCTGCTATATTCTTCTTGTTCCTTTTTATTTTTCTTTGATCTTTTGGATGCTTTGAAGGTTGCTTCTTTTACATCTAGATTTTTTTGTTCAGTTCTCATCTTATATGCTGTGAAGATTCCATGCAGTTCATCCATGCTTATTGAGTTTATATCCTATCTTTCTTCTAGTGTTGATATCTTAGGGTTGAATCTCATAAGAAGAGATCTTAGTACCTTTTGAACAATTACATATTCTTCAATTTCTTCTCCCAATCCTATGATTGCATTCACTGTTTCATCAACTCATAAGAAGTAGGCTCTGATATCTTCATCTTCCTTCATTTTTAGTTGTTCAAACTGACCTCTGTAAGTTTGAAGCTTTGCTTCTTTGACTTTTGAATCTCATTCATAAATATTTCGAAGCTTGTCCCAAATATCTTTAGCAGATTTAGAATGTGCAAATTTGGTGAATACCATATCACTGAGACCATTCAAAAGTGTATTTATGGCTTTGGAATTATTCTCACCGAGTTTCATTGCTTTGTCATTTGTTGGTGGAACTGTTGGTGCTTTGTATCCATCTACAATTGATTACCAAATTGGTGGAACTGATGGTGTTGTGTATCCCTGTGCCTGTATATATGTCTTCATCCTTATGCTCCAAAAAGCATAGTTATGTCCATCAAACTTTGGTATTCCATTTTTATACGAGCTGGTACTCTCCATGATCTACCTTTCAGTGGTTAAATTGATTTCTGAAGGAACCTGCTCTGATACCAATTGTTGGATTACTGAGAGGGGGGGTGAATAAATAATATCATAATTATAATCTTTTTTCTTCAAATGTTATATCAATGTAGAATTATTATCCAATAATGAGCAGTAAGAAATAAACAATCACACACATACACAGTACACCGGTGTTTTACATGGAAACCCAAATCAGGAGAAAACCATGGAATGATTTTTCTGATATGTCTTGAAGAATTACATTCATTGGAAGCACCAACCTCCTTTGTTTTCCAGCTGCAAATGGAGGGAGGCTCCAACCCCCTAGTTTCTTAGGCTACAACCTAAGGGAAGCTCCAACTCCCCAATTCTCTGGCTACTACCAGAAGGAGGCTACAAGCCCCAATGTTCTCCGGCTACAACTGAAATGTGGCTACAACCACGTGTCCTTGTCCCATCCTGCCACCCTGAAGTAGAAGTAGAATGATGGAACCACTGTCACACTATCACTGTGAGATATACCATTGTAAACCTGTACCAAAAAATATGAACCATGCATCAACCATGCATCAACCTGTACCTCAACCTGTAATCAACCTGTACCATAAACAAGTGCATAAACCATGCACCAACCTGTAATCAACCTGTACCATAAAAAAGTACATCCAACCATGTACCAAGTATGTATCAATCATGTCTCAACTACTCATCAGCTATGACTCATTAATATGTACCAACATCATCAACTATACACCTCATGTATGTGCGCCAACTCATCAACTACTTGTCTCAACCATGTACTCAACATGTACCACAACCAAAAGCCCTGATCAATTTCATCATCCAAATCTGATTTGTAGCTCTGTAATAGACCTGGTGTATATGATCACATTCCAACAAACCTTCCTTAACTTTAAAAACAAGATACTATCATTTTTATCAAACTTTTCTTTAGTCTCACATGCCTAGTTTTGGATTAGTCAACAACCCTAACTTGAAGTAATCACAACTTTGAACATGTAATGTATAAAGCTCTGAAACTGATACACAATGTTCGTCAATGTTTTTTATGCAATTCCTCCAAGTTTCACTACTTGGAACCTTTCAGAAAAGGAGTTATAGCAAAAATGGCATACCTTTCTGAATTCTAGCTTATTCTAGAGAGAGACCTTGTAGAGTGTGCCCCGCACAAAATATTTAATGAATTGATTTGAAACTATTAAAAAGCATACTAAAAACTGTACCCTAACCAACACATTTGGTCTCACTGAATTTTGATCTATTATGAATAAGTTATGACATTTTTACCCGAAACACCTGATTTTGACAAGTTTAAGGACTAGCCAGAAACCCTATTTCCCACGGAGTGTAACTCCCAAAATGAAATGACCCACAAGCTGAATTGTTTACCATAGATACTTGGATATGCTTTCTCACTTGCATAGAAATTGCACATTCTGAATCATTATAGAAAAAAAATTATTTTGAAAATGGTAAGATGACCTGTAAAGAACATACCTTAGAAAGCACCATCAAAAGAATTTATCCTTCCTTGCATTTCGGCCTTCTTTTCTTGACCTTCACTCAGAATTTCGGTTTATATATCCTTGGTTAACTCAAACACATATAGATATTAAATATGCTCAAGTGTGATTCAAATGAGATAGCCTTGCCTCTTATTTATAATCTCCAAGTAGCTTCCTTAAAAACATCTTCTAGGTCACTTGGCCCACTTTCCTTATGTTAGGGTTGGGTCCACTTCTAATTTATCCATTAAATTTATTATTGAAATAATTTATTTTCTATTCACTTTGAATTATAATACACTCATTACTTCACTTTATTATTTACCTTTTAAAATATCTTAAACCACTTTGACTACTTTGACCTTTTGGGGCTTCTAGATGACATATGAGGGTCCTCCAACTTCGTAAGGCCATAACTCTCAAACTGTGAGGATTTATGTGACATTCTACATACCACCAGAAATGAAATGACATGTACTATATATATAGAATAGTATTATCTAAAAACATATCATAACACATACCATTACCCATCAAACAAACTTGGGTCCATTACCGAAACCTGGGGTTTCCAACTTCTCATGGCCATAAATCTCTAACTGTGAGGAATTATGTGAAGTTCCACATACCACTGGAAATGATATGAAAAAAACTATCCATCTAGGATATTTTCCCTAACAAATTCAATTTCCTTCATCTCATTATTCCACAATTAAGCATGGTTTCTCTTACTCCGCAAAGCGTCTTCCCGTGAGGGCTTTCACCATAAGGGGACCACTTTGGATTTCATCCATATTTACTTCTTATCAACCATGAAAAAAAAATAATGAGTCATGTTTACATCCAACAATATTGGGTCCATTACCTAAACCTTTGTGCTACGGGGCTTTCTTCAAGGGTTGACATCAATGAAAACCAACCTTAATCAACACGTATATGGCACAACACCATATCCATCATTGCTTGGATTGGATTGGAAATTTTATAACCAAGCCATAATAAACTTGAAGACAATGAAAATGACATTTGAATCAGGTGAGTATAGATTCATTTCACCATTAGATCCTTCAGAAGGAGAAAAGTTTGTAGAACCCACCTGTTTATATTTGGAGGAAATCAACCAATTGTACAAAAACACCACATGTGAAAAATATCATGTTAATCCAAATGCATATGGGGTACTTAGCTAGAGAAGAATCATATCATGTTCTTCTGAATCAGATACATGCTTGGAGAATTGGAAATAGATATTACATGAAGTATCCACAAGAAGGTGCGCAATAATAGACCACGCAGTAATATGGGTTGGTACAGAGATAAGGGAACCTCCCAGTTTTAATGGGGTAAATGATTTAGAAGAATTTCTGACAAAGTATGAAGAATAAGTATTGGAAAATTAGAGACGCTTAGCCCTATATATTCCGCTCAATGACACACTTGCAATATGGTGGGGCGCGCACAAAGAAACAATTAAGGACTGGTACCAATGCAAACAGTTACTGTGCATTAGATTTAGTGCATAATAGGGTAGCAATAAAATGCATAGGTATGATGAGAAAGGGACACTAGAATAACACTTGGATAAGTGCATGACACAATGGAGGATGAAACCACCAAAGGAATGGTCTCATTAGTTCATCCATACATTGGAAGGAATCCCAAAGAACTGGTATGTAGACCAGGAAATGTGTAGAGGAACTATTGAATGGACAACATTACATCAGAACTATGTAGTAACCTTCTCATTGATCATGATAACCCCAACATTGATTCAACACTAAAGAATATAAGAGGTGTGATATTCATTGATGAACCAAAGGTTGAAATCATGATATAATATCAACAACAAAATAGATAGACAGTCAAAAATCTAATGTCATGTTATCATGTTGAAGAAGAAGCACTAGATGAAGATGACCTACGCAATATTCAGATTGCAGAAATTGAAGGAGAGAAATCTCAATTATGGTAGTGGGGAAAATCCCCCTATTATTGTATTGGGTCAAAGTATAGGCAGAGAAAATATATCCCTTAAAAGATGGATATATTTCTAAACTACCCAAAACAATCTAAACTTAAAAGATAAGAGAAGGAAGAGAGGGTCTACCTTAGGTCCTTTCAGCTGGTGTAGACCTGTTGGTCTCCTCCCAAAGTTGACCTGTAAACAATTTAGACAACAAAGCTACAAGATATTCTATTTTTACTTATCAATGTTATGGTTTAGATATAAATGTAAATGCATTAATCAATTAAGCACAAAAACACAATATTTGGGACATAAAAGAACTCTTTTATTCAGATGTGAAGATTAGAAAAGTTACAACCTTCTTATCAAAAGATTCTCTGCAATCCTAGTCTAGGCTCCTCTTACTACTACTCCAAGTGAATCATTCATAGGCTCCCTCTCACAATCAATTGATCTCTTGGAAAAGGGAAGGGATTGCATAGGGAGAAAGGGATGCAAAACTTGGGCTAGAGGGAAAATGAATTTTGGCAAAGTTTCTTTGTTCTAATTCTTGATGATGGAATGAGATCCCAAGACCTCTTTTTATATGAAAAAATATGGTTATTCTATTTGTGGATGAGCTACAATGGGTAAAGTGGTTGGAAACCCTTGATAGCTTGTAAACTCCGTTGAATTCCTTGCAACTTTTGGAGGAAAATGCATGTTGTTTAGTATGCATATCACATATGTGCGTGGGATGTCTATCATGCATATAGTGTATGTTCATGGGTAGTAGTTCAGTAGGACACATACATACTCCAAAAAATGGTTTTTTAAGAGAGAGTCTCAACAGTAATTTGGCAAATTGTGTAAGTAGAAAAGTCAATGCCATGTATGCATAGGTAGGGAATTTTGGGGTTATAACACGTGGAAGGTCCATATTTGGAGTCAGAAGTATGTGGTGCACTGATCAAAGTGAATAAAGTCAACATTGAGACAATTGATCACCCTAAAATGGAAAGTATTAGAGACTATTGGGATGAACAAATAGTAGAAATAATAACAGATTTATTGTGCGAATACAATGACCTGTTCCCAATGACCTCTAGATAGATGAATACATAGCATGAGAGATAGGATATATGAATATACCTCTCAAACCTGAGGTAAGACCTGTCGAGAATAGACCTTACAAACTGAATCCAATATATAAGAAGAAAGTAAAGGAAGAAATTGACAAAATGTTGGAAGCTGGTATCATAGAACCAATAGAAGAATCTGAATGGATAAGCCCTAGGATAGTCCAATAAAATAAACAAGGGGAGATAAGGATATTTGTAGATTTGATAAAGTTGAACGATTCTTGATTACATGACCATTTTCCTACCCATTTCACAAATGAAGTCTTAGAGAATGTGGGATGCCAAGAGGCATATTCATTTACAGATGGATTTTCAGGTTACCATTAGATTAAAATAGCTCCAGAGGACATGTATAAGACTACTTTTGCTATAGAATGAGGATCCTACTAGTACATAATCATGCCATTTGGGATGAAGAATGCACCACCTATATTTTCAATAGTAGTCATAGCTTCTTTTAAGGAATTCATACATTAGTTTTTAGAAGTATATCTGGATGACTGGACTATGTATAGTCTACTAAAATATCATGTGGAAGTATTAAGGATAATTTTGGAAAGATGCAAGAAATGAAAGATATAATTGAATATAAAGAAGTGAATTTTTAGGACACCTTTTGGAATATTGTTGGGCCATATAGTGTGTAAACAAGTATTTCTAGTAGATCCTTCCAAGATTGCAACCATTTTCAATTTACGACCACCAATATCAGTTCGCTAGTTGAGAGAAACAATGGGATATACAGACTATTCCATGAAATTTATAAAGGGGTATGCATAGATTACTGCTCCAATGGAAAAATTGTTGAAGAAGGATATAATATTTCAGTGGAATGTAGATTGTCAACAAGGTTTGGACACCTTAAAAGAAAATATTGTCACAACACCTATCCTAGTATTCTTGTATTGGGAAAATATATTTCATGTACATGTATATGATGTTGATTATTTGGGTTGGTTTTCATTGATTTTAACCCTTGAAGAAAGTCCGATAGAACCAAGGTTTGGGTAATGAACCCAAGTTTGTTTCATGTATAATGGTATGCGTTTTAATATATTTGAAGGTAAGACTATTCTAGATGGATAGAACATGTCATGCCATTTCCGATGGTATGTGGAATGTCACATAACTCCTCACGGTTAGAGAGTTATGGCCATGTGAATTTGGAGAACCCTCATGAGTCATCTAGAAGCCCCAAAAGGTCAAAGTAGTAAAAGTGGTTGCAAAGAAGAAATTATTCAAATAAGAATATTCTATATGGATAGTACATTTCATTCCATTTCTGGTGGTATGTGGAATGTCACATAACTCCTCATGTTTAGATAGTTATGGCCATGTGAAGTTGGAGAACCCTCATGCGTCATCTAAAAGCCCCAAAAGGCCAAATTAGTCAAAGTGGTTGCAAATAAGAAATTATTTAAATAATAAAGTGAGGTGATGAGTGTAATATAATTCAAAGTGGATACAAAAGAAATGATTTAAATAATAAAGTAAATGGAGAAATTACTAAGTGGACAAGTGGCTAGAAGTGGGTTATCCCTAAAATAAGGAAAGTGGTTTAAGAGGGTTGGAAGGTAACGCCTTGAGGAAGCTACATAAATTTATAAATAAGAGGCAAGGGTCTCTCATTTTAATTAAATTTGAGCATATTGAATATCTATAAGTGAATGAGGTAACCAAAGGATATCTAAGGTAAATTTCAGAGGGAAGGCAATGTAAAGAAGGTCGAAATTACCTAGAGGTATGTAATCTATAGGTCGAAGGTATGTTATCTACAGGTCATATCTGTAATGCCCTAGTTGGAAAAATATAGGAAAGTGTAAAGAAAAACTAACTAAGGGATTAATTGTGTCAATAAAGTGTTAATTAAACAATGATGAATTAATGAATTTAATTAAGTGAGTTATTAATTAAGTTAAAGGATATAATTGTGATTAACTAAGTAAATATTTAATTACAAAATTACATTTAATGACCTGAGAAATAGATTTGAGAGATCACTGTTATATGATATAAAATGGTTGCGTATGCAGCTAGGGAGGGACTATGAATCCCGAGAAGATAGAATATTAATGGAAGGAGTATGGAGGGGGACGACGACAGGTAAAGGAGTTAAGGCATGAGGCGGTGAAGGAGGAATAAGGGGGGGAGAGAGGTTTTGGACGGGGGGCATTCGATGGAGGATGGATTCTGGGAGGAGGATGATTTTTCGGTGGGCCGAGAGTTTTTGGCTGTGACATGTGATCAGATTGAGGCATGATTTCTGGCTGTGACTTTGGACCAGTTGATCCACCGAGTTGCTGGAGGTTTTGGGCACGGTGGACATTAGTTTTTGGGTAGTTATTCTTTGTTTGTGGCAGGATTGGACTGTGTAGCAGGTAGCAGGAGAGAAACAACAAGGCAACAAGGCAACAAAAATTAGCATCAGAACCATGTAACTTGTTAAGTTATGTATTTGTTTCATTATGCCGTGAAATAATTATTCATTGATAAATCTATGTTACTGAAATTGCTGTTACGAAAATCAGTATTTTTCTATGAAGTTATTGTCTCAGTTTATTGAATAAATTGCTTATGAAACTTAATGATGTTTACAATTATTCGGTTGTTACATATGGTATCAAAGCGTCTTAGTTCGAAATCTGGGCCTAAGGGCCAAAATCCCAAACGATTAACTCCAGCCACGCTTAACCTGTAAGAAACACACGTCATTTGTGTCTTAATAGATTGTGTCGAGCAACATTCAGCTTCACTAAACACGACTGATATGGTATATGGCATATTACCGGGATGATTTGACAGTTCATTAAAAACTAAGGGAAAGACGATTCAAACATATCATACAAGTCTTTGAACTATGTAGGATGTATGACATGATATCTTTGAATCCAAAAACATGTTTATTTCTATATTATAAAGGAAAATACTAGGCCATATTGTGAGTAAAGAAGGCATATACATTGATCCAGAAAGGATTAAGGCAATAAATTACTTAAATCCTCCTATGTCTTAAAAAGGAGTATAATATTTCTTTGGAAAGATAAGTTTTGAATGAATATTTGTTCTAGATTATGCCACGATTGTTAAGACAATAAATAGTTTACTAAAGAAGGATAAAAAATTTGAATGAACATCGGAAATTCAAAAGGCTTTTACAGAAATCAAACATGCAATCACTACTACCCCTGTTCTTATTAGTCCCAATCTTGATAAAAATTTCATATTATATTAGAGGAAACCATTGCTTCCATACTCACCCAAAAAAAAAAAAAGGGGGGGGGGGAATTGGTTGGCAAAGCTTCAAGAGTACAATTTGGCGATCAAGCCTTTGAAATTTTCAAGGGGAAATGAATATGAAAATTCATGACCAAAATTGAATTTGTAAATATTTATCCTCCTAATACAATTGAGGTCGTCATACAGAGTTCAACTTTAGCATCATCTAAATGGTCTAAGGATATACTATTTTATGTGACGTCTAGCCAATTTCCTTTAGGAATGTGTTCTAAATAGAAAATATACTCAAGGTAGCACCCCTATATTATCCAAGAAAATGGTCTCATATATATCACAAGCAACCATTTTAGACAATACTCATTAACTGGATCATGAATGGCTAATGCGGTATTAGTCTGAACATTCAAAGGAACGCCCTTTAAAATAGCATCATTGAACCAGATAGATGAAGAATCACTTCCCACAAAATGGCTACCCTTAAAGTGGCCTGATAAAGCTATTGAGCAAGAAAAGGAGAGTTGATAATTTAAATTTATTGAGAAAATGTTTGTCAATGAAGTTTCGAGTAGTATTGACACCTGAAAATCGATGAAATATCGAGGGAAGCTTATGTCGAAGGCTTGAAGTTGGAAAAATTTAATAACTGCACGAATTATTACTATATAAAATACAAAAGGGCAATTGAAAGACCTTGAAAGGGCCTATTTTATCTCGAACTTACCCCAAATAAGGAACTGCCAATGCCCAACAACAAAGAGATACAGAAAACTTGTATTGCGCAAGAAGTGCATAAATTACCTGCCTGTATTAGCCTTGGAAAAATCTTAAATAACATAAACTCTATTGAATAGTAGACCAATACAATTTTGACCGTGCCAAAGAGAGCATTTTTCACACCGCGTAGAGTTTCATGCAACTAATCATTATTCCCAAAGGAGAACAGATCTGAACCATCAGATCTTGGGAGGATACCCGACAGTCGTCGAATCTGCAAGGAGTTGCGAGGGAGTTAAGTCCTCAAGGAATATGGGAGGAGAAATCCTGACGAGATGTGTGAAGGCATCGGGATATCAGAGTTTGTGAAATCGGGAGTTCCATGAGCAAGGGGTCGGGAAACCCATAGTAAAAACCCTGATACAATCAGTGTCGTCCATCTGTCGGGATAGGTGGCAAGGAGTCGAGAGTTCATCGGTATTCTGGAGCTTCAGGAGTCAAGGATCTGTGACCAGGAGAACCCCAGAACGACGAAGGAGTCATAGCCGTAGGATCTCAAGGAGGACACGTGTCGCGTGACCACCACATAGGGATTTTGGTCATCGGGGTATGGGTAAGTGAAGGTTCCTAGCCCTGTAAAGTAGTGAACCCCAAGAGTTGATCTGAACCGTCCATCATTTAGGATGCGTGTCAGAACCTTGGAGAGAGTCGAGAATGAGGGAATCGGAGTTTTCGAGAACACAAAAATCATGTCACACGGAATTGCGATCCGTGATTTCCCAACAAGATCTGAACTGTTCATTTTAGAGGACACGTGGTAGAGATCGAGCGAGAGTCGGGATATTGGCTATCGGAGAATCGGAATTCTCGAGGGCAAGGGAATCGAGACACCATAAGTCTCGAAACGTCGGGAATATCAGAGCCATTCGTTTACATAGGACAGGTGTCGGGAATCGGGCGAAAGTCGCAGATCGGGAAATCGGAGTTCCTGAGAACAAGGAAACCGTGGCATCGCAAGTTCTGAAACCCCGGAGGAATCGGGACCGTTCATTTAGGGGACGCGTGGACAAGATCGGAGTTATTGGAGAAGTCCCGATAAGGAATCATCCATCGGGGTTTGAGTCATCGGGAAATCATGGATCCCGTGAACCAAGTATCCATGCATTATGAAATCGCGAAACGTGATTTCCCGATGGGTCAAGGGATAGCGGGGCCCACAGAAGGGTCAACGGTGGACACGTGGTAGATTACACGACGTAAGTGACTTAACACTTAAACCTTTGTTAAAGAGGATTAATTAATCAATGTCCTAATTAGGCTTTAATCATGTCGCGAAATCGGAGATCGGGGTTTCGTGATTCTTTGTTACGGGAAACCCTGAATCCTGATTTCATTAACAGTTCACTCCTAATATTTAAAGTTTTAACCCACTTTTAAACCTTCGTTGACCAAAGGTAAACGCTAAAAGGCATCGCGAAATTTGAAGTAAGGAAAATTCTTGCTCGAGAAGGACCGAAACCCCGATGGGGAGCCATAAGGGAGTGGTCACATAGGAACCGATCACATGGACCTCGACATAGCCAGAACGGGGCGAACGCACAGAGAGGAGGCGTATCAGGATATCAGGAATTTCGTAGACACGAGATTCATGCATGCGGTATTGAGATATTCGAAACTCCGATGTAGGACAAGGCCGTGGCCTGTGGTATAGTGGACATATGGGCCAAAAGGCTTAGCCAGGAGGGCTAACGCATAAGGTACCGCATCGGTAGATCGACAATCGGGAAACTGCGAGGGCAGGGGTTCGTAACAACGAAAGTCATGAAACCCCGAATCTCTATAGGGAGTATGACGGTGGACACATGGTCACATGGTCATATGGGCCCAGAACATAGTGAGGGGGACTAAAGTCTGAAAGGAGCGCATCGGCATATAGGGGATCGCATATCCCGTGGATAGAGTTATTAGGGTGTTGAAAACCCTGAAATATCGATAAGGGATAAGACCGTGGTCGCGTAGGAGAGGGTCCCCTGGACCAAAGCACATCCAAGGAAGAGCTAAGGCATAAGGTAGCGCATCGGCATTAGGCATAAGGAAACCAAGAAGCTCGATAAACAGGATTCCTAAGGGGAATTTGGGCGTGGTACCGGGGAAGGCCATGAAGAAATGGGAAGGACCCCAGGGTCGGATGTTGACCAATGATTCCCAGGGGAATCCAAGGAGCTGCTCAGCTCAGTTGATGAAATTGAATGACCTTGTTTACACATATAACAACGTATATATACGCACATAACCATAGGTATACACCGACGAATGAAGTTACAAATACAAAAAGAAATAAACCGAAAGCAAAAACACCAAATCCGTACAGAGCTGGAATTTCAGGGAAAGCAATCTATTTCGCATTGATATATATATATATATATATATATATATTAGGAAATTATCATTTAGTACCAAAGCATAAGGAAGGTTTATGCAAATCCTTGACTAAATCAACTCAGCATTCTTCACGAAGGTAATGAATCTGTGCACAAACTGGCGGACTGAATCGTACCTCTTGCCATATCCGAGGGAGAACTCCGCAAAATGTACAGACATGGGATTGGTTCCCAATAATTCAAAAGACTGGACTCCAAGTCCTAGATCTTGTCGGTTACCACATCAAAATACTCTATTTCTGCAAAATAAACCGGAGCAAATACAACAATAACCAGCACTGGCAAGATACTCAGAACAACGATGAGGATGTGAGCCATGGAAAGGGAGATTCAGGAAAACCTCTGAACAGAGCAAAGGCAGATCTGTGGAGGAGAAAGAATGACGCGAGGAAAATCCTAGGAGATGAGAAAGTGAGGCAGTGGAAGGATGCGTAGGAGTTCGAAGAGCTGGCAGGTGTTGGATGTTGGTGCTAGATACGAGGGATAGATAGGAGGGAACTTGAGGGAGCCAGGCGGGCACGTGGAACCCATGCGTGCCCGAACCCTTGTGAGTACGGTTAATTATTTTATATGTATTTTAAAAGTGTTAAAAAAAAATAAAAAAAAATAAATAAATAATTTAGTGTAAATAAATTATATATATGTATATAAAGGTAAAGTTAATTATACTTAAACTAAGCTAATTTAAATTAGTATAATACAAATTTTTAAGTAGAAGGTTAATCTACCTTAGGGTTAATTAATGATGTTAAGGCCTAGACTAGTGGCATATGCACTGGGGAGTGGCGAGTAAAGCACAAGGCTAACGTAGCTACGGGATGAAGGCTCAGTAGTTTAACTTTTGTTCTCATTCACCCAGAAGTGGAAGTGGGTTTTCGAAGCCATGCAAGGAGTGCACAGGCTAAAGAAGAAGTCTCAGTTGTGAATATGAGCAAAGGAGATCTAAGACTGCTGCTACAGGAGTGCGCAGAGTCGAAATGATTCAGCACTGGGAAGTTGTTGAATATTGAGCGCAAGGAGTGCGCGCAAGTTCCTCTGAAAGAATCAGAGTATAAAAGCTCAGGAGGTATAGCACCTTCATGATATTGCTAAAGGAGAGCATAGGAGTTTGTGCCATGGAGTGTTCGAACAAGAGTTGCAAGTGTAGGCGTGGGAGAGAAAGTTCTGAGAAGGATACTTAGCCATTTTCGAGAAGGTCTTCAGGGAGGAAGAAATCGACGGTCGGGATCTTATAGAGAAGATTGACGAAATCCTGTCAGTCATTAGATCTCGAGAAGTTGCGCCGGGGTTAAGCCCTAGTGTGCAGAAGAAGAGTCCCAGAGAAGTCATCGGGAAAACAGAGTCGTCGGGGTTTTGTTAAGGTCAAGAATCAGGACCTTGTGATTCTCGAAATCTCAAGAAAGGATCCTAGCCGTTGATCTTAGTAGGACACACGTCAACATTCTGGGAAGACATCCGGATTTAACCCATCGGGGATTTCAGGAGTGTAGAATCGTTGCATCAGGGAATCACGATCCGCGATATCCCGACGGGAGTTCAGAATCATCCGTCGGAGGGACGCATGGAAATCATCTAGCGCCATCAGAGTTGAAGCCATCGGGATATCGGGGATCCCGCAAACAAGTGGTTTATTCATTTTGGAATCGCGATCCGCGAAACCCCGATGAGTAGGGGCCAGCTGTCAACGATACAGAGGAAGTCGGGGATCAGCATATCGTCGTTTCCGTAAACATAGGCATTTTAAACATCATGAATCCCGTAGCCCCGACGGGATAAGGTTACGGTCACGGGAGTTGGCCATATGAGCGAGAGCTGATCCGGGAGGGCCAGCGCGTGAAGGAGCACATCGAGAATCGGCATATCACGAGTTCCGGGGACATGCGCATTATGTCATTGAAAGTGCCCGAATCCCAATAGGAGGTTGATCACGGTCATGGATGGTGGTCCTATGGCGAGAGTCTAGCCAGGAAGGCTAAAGGCAAAGGGGAACTCATTGGGAAATTTGAACTGGAAACCCCGATAGAGGGACAAGGCTACGATCGCATGGGGAGCGGTCATATGGAGCATCGCACAGCTGGAAGAGGCCGGTGCTAAGAGGAAAGGTGTTCATCGTAAATTGCGAATTGAAAGTCCCGATAAAGTTTAAATAATGGAATATTGGTGGAGCATTGTGGCTATCGTGACATTGTTGTGGAGAGCTTGAAGGATGGAAGATTGAGGAGGATTATGATAAGCAAAGATTGATATTGAAAATTTAAATATGTACTGATGCATTTGAAATTGTGAAGAGTTACTAGGGGAAAGTGTGGAAGAATAAAGTTAAACTTGAGCGGTGAGATTGGGGTTCCTACGAACAATTAAATATGGAATCCAACTTGGAAATAGAGAATAAGGAAATTGAAAGGGATTATGAAATCCCCGAGACGTGCTAATAAATATTGTGTTTTCTCTAGGTGGAGATACATTGAAATTGTGAAACATTATTACCACTCTCGTTGACATTTTTGTATCATAAGAGGATAAGTTTAGGCACTATATTAAGATTTCCAAATAGTATAGCGAGAAAATAGAAGTGTTGGTAAAACTGTAAATCGAGAATGCATTGGATACAGAATGATGTGAGGAGTGAAAATCCATGTCAAACTTGATGGGCGAGATTGAAGTGTTGACCATTAATTTAGTATGAATATGACACAACACAAAAACGATCTATATATAACAGTGATAGATGTGGAGTTCAATTTGGAACTTGTGAAAGGGAAATCAAAGCAACTCATAGAAGCACTCAAGACATGAGTATAAATTCCTGAGTTTTGTTTGAGTGGAGATGTATTGAAAATTGTGAGTCAGAAGTGATGTTATGGTTTAAAATGAATAAATTTGAGAAGGGCTTGTGAGTTGTAAAGTGATAGCTGGGAAACTTACAATAACAAATATCTTTTATACATTGACTACATCAAATATTGGTAAATTTTTTGTTGATTATTAAATAATATCCGATTTGAACCCATGTTCTATGCGATAGTAAATATGGGCACCTCAAGACACGATTTTTAAGGTGGATATTTGTATCACATGATGCATGATCAAGTAATTTCAATCTCCAAACTCATACAATTGATATGGTGCCATTTAGAAAGGTAAAATTTAAAATTCTAAACAATGGTTGTTGTGTTGGAAGAAGACCAAATATAGGAAGAGGTAAACATATAAAGTTGATGTAGTGAAATATGCATAAATTTTTTGTATAAAAGAAATGAAGGTAGCGAAGAAGGATAGAATATTCACAAGGGAACTCATGATCAAGGGAATCGACTAGGTATTGGAATATATGGGCAGTTGTTTTACCAAAACAAAAAAAACAAAAAAAAAACAGTGAGTAATCGTCGAGTTTTCATATCCTGTGTTAAAAGATATGAATGTCGGGAAGCGTAAAGTCCCGATAAGGGATTTGAAGAGAATTACATCTCTTCGGGCCAAAGGGAAAGGGAGTCTAGTGGGACAAGTGTAGTCCAGGATCTGGTACTTGGGAAGACGCCGAGACACTACGGTGAGACTATCCCTCACTATTTTGACTACTTCGAGAACATGCTTCTCTAAGGTGGGGTGTATGTGACACCACCTTTTGACTTAGACTACCGAGATTACTTGAGGCCTATACACTTTATTTCCTAGTCACGGTGAAACTATTAAGTGATACACTTAAACTTTAAATTTATGAACTTCTATGAATGTTTAAATGTTGTTGATGATGATGCATGTAATGCGATCTATTATGTGAATGAAACTGTTACAAATATTTGAATGATTATTGATGATGATGTATGTAATGTGACATACTGTGGGAATGAGAAATTAATGAATGTTTAAATACTATCAGAATGATGTTGGATACGATGCAATCTATTTTGGGTAAATGATAATATTGTGAATAAGTGACGAATTTGAATTATGGGATATTATAAAATCTAATTCTAATTGGAAAACTTGATGTTAATATATCGGTACGGGGATACCAAATTGAAATGATGATAGTATGCAATTATATGATGATAATGCATAGAAATGTATGAGTTGTGTTGCAGACTAATCTACAGGTTATGGGCTATGAAATAGCCAAGAAATAATGATGATGAAAGTGGATAATGGGACCACTAATCAGGAAACAGTATGGTATGAATAATGTATGAGCCATTTACATTAATTTGGATGCATTGCTATGATATGTGGACTAGTGCATGATTTTGGTACTAACAGTACCCAAAACCGAATAAACGATGACAAAACCTCCAACAACACAGTGCTCCTGTATGTTCCATTGTAGGGTGTTGACCATGGTTCTGTTAGGAGGGGTGGAGGCATTTCCTACCGTGTATCGTCCATTGTAGGGTGTTGACCCTGGTTCGGTTAGGAGGGGTGGAGGCATTTCCCACCGTGTATCCTCCATTGTAGTGTGGGCCATCGTAGGGGTGGACCCTAGATCTGATTAGGAGGGGTGGAGGCATTTCCCACCATGTATCCTCCGAAACCTGAAGTCATGGGAGAATGGTGCTAGTCACGCTCCCCAGGTCGTGTGATGATGACTGTAAGTTGCCTGCTAGGGAAGCTTGGTCGAGATAGCGACACTTCCACTTACGGGTTCTATTTGGAGTTAGGTCAGTATAGCTGACGCTCCAAGATAGTCTAGCAGAGGACGGATAGGAATGGAGTTGGAAGTAGGTTAGGGAGGAA
>ML780310.1:1519444-1544001 GCA_009831015.1 Picea engelmannii
CCGAGAAGATAGAATATTAATGGAAGGAGTATGGAGGGGGACAACGACACGTAAAGGAGTTAAGGCATGAGGCGGTGAAGGAGGAATAAGGGGGGGAGAGAGGTTTTGGACGGGGGGCATTCGATGGAGGATGGATTCTGGGAAGAGGATGATTTTTCGGTGGGCCGAGAGTTTTTGGCTCTGACATGTGATCAGATTGAGGCACGATTTCTAGCTGTGACTTTGGACCAGTTGAGCCACCGAGTTGCTGGAGATTTTGGGCACAGGGGCCAGGATATCCGTAGATATCCTGGAGCTAGGTCGTTTTCCTTGTTGGCAGGGTGGACATTAGTTTTTGGGTAGTTATTCTTTGTTTGTGGCAGGATTGGACTGTGTAGAAGGTAGCAGGAGAGCAATAGCAAGGCAACAAGGCAATGGAAATTAGCATCAGAACCAGGTAACTTGTTAAGTTATGTATTTGTTTCATTCTGCCATGAAATAATTATTCATTGATAAATCTATGTTATTGAAATTGTTGTTACGAAAATCAGTATTTTGCTATGAAGTTATTGTCTCAGTTTATTGAATAAATTGCTTATGAAACTTAATGATGTTTACAATTATTCGGTTGTTACAATATCACCATTTTTTCAATAAATTTGTTTCTAGTATGATTTAGACCGCAAAATCCGGAGGTCGTTGAGGAAACATACCCAAGTAGTTGTGATAAAAATTTCATCTTATGGGTCGTTGCATTTTTGGATTTACACTCTGTGGAAAATAGGGTTTGTGGCTACTTGTGAAACTAGTCTAAAAGAAATGTTTCAGGTAAAAACATCATAACGTCTTCATAACATATTCAAATTCAGTAATACCAAATGTATTGTTTAGAATACAATCTACTGTATTCTTTGTACCATTTTCATATCCAAACAAAAAATATTTTGTGCAGGGGATGCTCTATAAGTTCACTGTCTAGAATAATCCAAAATTCAACAAGGTATGTCATTTTTTCTATAACTCCCTTTTTTAGTGGTTCCAAGTACTAAAACCTAGAGGAATTGCATAAAAGACACTGAAGAACATTGTGTACTGTTTTCGTATATTTATTCATTACAGGTACATATTTATGATTATTTCAAGTTAGGGTTGTTGACTAATACAAAATTAGTCATGTGAGACTAAAGTAAAGTTCGATGAAAATGCTAGTCTCTTGTTGTTAAATTTAAGCAAGGTTTGCAGGTATGTGATCATATACACTAGGTCTATTAGAGAGTTACAAATCAGATTTGGATGATGAAATTGATGAAGGATTTTGGTTCTGGTACATGTTGGGTACATGGTTGAGACAAGTATTTGATGAGTTGGCACATACATGAGGTGTATAGTTGATGATGTTGGTACATCTTGATGAGTCATAGTTTATGTGTTATTGATGCATGATTGGTACATATTTGGTGCATCGTTTATGGACTCGTTGATGGTACATGTTAAGTTACATGTTGGTGCATGGTTGATTCACTTGTTTATGGTACAGGTTGATGACAGGTTATTTGTACAGGTTTGGTGCATTGTTGATGAAATGTTTTATGGTACTAGTTGAGGTACAGGTTGATGTATGGTACATGTTGGTATAGTTTATTGGTATAGGTTGTTAGAAATTATTTCGTGCAGGTTTATTGGTACATGTTTACAACAATATATATCATAGTGATAGTGTGACACTGGTTCCATCGTTCTCCTTATATTCCAGGGCGGTTGGATAGGTCAAGGATAGGTGGTTGTAGCCACCTTATAGTTGTAGTTGGAGAACATAGGGGGTTGTATCCTCCTTCTGGTTGTAGCCACAAAACTAGGGATTTGGAGCTTCCCTCAAGTTGTAGCCTGAGAAACTAGGGGGTTGGTGCTTCCAATGAATGTAATTCTTAAAGACACATAAGAAAAAGAATTACATGGTTTTCTCCCACTTTGGGTTTCCACATAAAAACATTGGTGTACTATGTATGTGTATGATTGATTACTTGTTCATTGATTATTTACTCTACCATTATTGGATGATAATGCTACATTGATATAACACTTTCATTATATGGTTAAAAAGGATTAAATTTCTCTATTATTGATTCACCCCCCCTCTTAGTAATCCAACAATTGGTATCAGAGAAGGTTCCTTTGGGAAACAGTTTAACCACTAGAAGGAGATCATGGATTATTCTAAGAATGGAGTACCATTGTTTAATGGTCAGAATGGTTTAAAGTATGAGATGTGAAGTAGAAGGACGAAAGTATTTTTACAGGAATAGGGGTATTATATTTGGCTATCAGTCATTACATGATATGATAGTTCAAAAAGGGAAAAGGCCGCAACCAAGAAAGAATTGAAGAAGAATAACAAAATAACAATGGATTTCATCTGGGAAGGATTACCTAATCTGGTAAGAGAGAAGATTGGTAAATTTTAATCGGCTAAAGAAATTTGGGATAAGTTACATAATATATATTCTTCACCCATTGCAGATTCAGAAAATGCCAAAGAAGGTGTAGGTACAGATCAAGAAGAAATATGTTAACCATGTCAAACAGATTCAAAAGATGAACAATACATAATCAACATAGGTATGTTGTTTTTATTTAATTATGAAAAACACAGACATATTGAAATAGAATTCCGTGAGACAAAAAAACTAATTGAAAAGGAATGCAATTATGAAGAATAATTGATCAGTGACTTAGATGAACTAAGAAAAGAAAGAGAATAAAACAATTCACTTAAGAAGGAATTGATGAAACAAAAGGAAAGTGCTCACATTTTTTAAGAATCCCAACAGTTCATTGGGAACTTAAGAACTTAGCTAGAATATGCCAGAAAGATTGAAGAAAATCTTAAATATCAAAAACAATATTTGGAAGCCAACATAGTAGCACAGAAGGAAGAAGCAGAAATGAGAGAGAAGATATTGAAAGATCATCTCAAAGAAAGAACTAACGATCTAAACCAACTTGATTCATAGTTTGGTAAGGAAGAGAAAGTACTTGAAGAATAAATAATCACATTAAAAATTCATCTTGAAGAAGCGAAGAGAACATAAGAATTCATGAAGTATCATATATTAAAGAAAGAAGAGAGGTTGAGAATCTTGAAGAATAAGTTTTCACATTGAGAACTAAAATTGTCAAGCTCAAAAAGAATGTTTAAGAGACAAAAACATCCATATCAATTGTAGAGAATGAAGAGAAGCACTCTAGATTGATAGAAAATAAGAATGAAGAAAAGAGAAAGAGTTATGCAGAAATACTCAAAGGAAGGAATCATGGTCAACCGTAATCTAAGAAAACTAATAAGGGCACATCTTCAAGAATACCATCCATGTTCAAGCAACAAAGATGCTTCAATAAAGATCCAGAGCAAATAGTTACAATCTTAATAGATTAATCAGTTGTAGTAGTGAAGACTTCATGATAGTATAGTGACAAATGGGTCATCATTATGGATAGGTGTGCAGTAGTGTCTTGGATAGTATGGACATAGATGGATTCGTAAGAAAACTTAGCAGGTTTGGATAGATATATGGTAGTGGACGAGAGAATGGATTCACAGATTGGTTCAAAGAGTTTTTCACAGACAAAGAAACATTATCATAATGGATGATAGTTACACAGGAAATGGATTGAACAATGCTAATGGATTGACATATAATTTTTGGACACATGAAGTGAATACAAAAATTCACATTCAAAACAGAGTAATGCTAAAAAAAAACAATGACAAAACTCCCTACAATCTATGGAAAGGAAGACCAACAAATGTGAAGCACTTCAGAGTATTTGGAAGAAAATGCTACATCAAAGAGTAAAAATGTGATTGGAACAAAGTGGGTTTTCAGAAATAAATTATATGAAGATGGACAAGTTACAAGGAACAAAGCTATATTGGTATGTAAAGTATACACACAGGTTGAAGGAATCAAATTTGAAGAGACATTTGCTCCAGTTTCCATAATGGAAGCACTTTGATTTCTCTTAGCTTATGCATGCTCCAAGAATATTAAAGTGTATCAGATGGACGCAAAATCATCTTTTATGAACGAGGAACTTGAAGAAGAATTCTACATTGAACAACCAGAAGGTTTTCAGTTGTCAGAGAACGTAGATTATGTGTGTAAATTGAAGAAGGCCTTATATCATAGATGATTTTAGGGGCTAATTTTCGCAAATGGGCTAATTTTCCATGGTTTTTCCCAAAAAAAGATTCACTAATTTCCATTTTTTCTAAAAACGATTTGTCCAAATTCCATATAATAAAATTATTTTTACTATAAAATAGCCAGTATTTTATAGAAGCTATATTAAATCTTTATAAATTTGAATATTTTTACAAAACTATCGCCAACAATTTTACATTTTGCATATTAAGGACTAGTAAGATTAGCCCATGTTTCTACATTTTAATATAAATTTCCATCCTTAAAATTATCCCTGCCTTATATGGTCTAAAAAAAAATCCTAGAACATGGTACTCTAGGCTTGATAAATATCTACAACAGACAGGGTTCAGAAAAGGAAGTGCAGACATCAACCTCTACATCAAGGTAACTCAAGATGGTATTTTATTAATTGAAGTTTATGTTGTTGATATTATTTTTGGAAGTATTTATTAGAGGTTAAGCCATAAATTTGCAAAGGATATGGAGAATGAATTTGAAATTTCATTAATTGGAGAAATATCCTTATTTTTGTGTCTTCAGATACGTCAAATAAACCAAGGAATTTTTATTTCTCAAACTATGTATATCAGAGAAAATATAAAGAGGTTCGAAATGGAATATTGCAAACTAGTTACCACTCCTATGAAAACTAGTTGCAAGTTGAGAAAAGATGATAATTCAAAGTCTATAGACCAAAGGCAATACAGGTCAATAATTTCTATATTACTATATGTGACAACATTCATAGAAGATGTAATGTAGGAAGGTGGATAGGTGGCATGAGTTCAAGCAACACCAGAGGAATCACATGTCTTAACAGTGAAGAGGATTTTCAAATATCTCAAAGGAACATAAGAGTTTAGATTATGGTATCCAAAAGGAAAAGATATATCACTTATTGGCTACACAAGTGCATATTGGAAAGGTTGCATTGATGAACGACGAAGAACCAATGGAGAAACATTCTACTTGGTTGAGTGTTTAGTATTTTGGCTAAGCAAGAAACAATCATCAATATCTTTATCTACAGTCGAAGCAAAGTATATTGTAATAGCACGATGTTGTACAGAGGTTATATGGGTGAAACAAAATGTGACTGATATATAGGTTGAGTATGATGAGCCCATTCAAATATATTGTGATAATACAAATGTCATTAATATCTCAAAGAACATACTGATGCACTCCAAGAAGAAGCACATTCCAATAAAGTATCACTTTCTACGGGAACAAGTTGCAGAGAAGAATATCATATTTTAATATGTGGGAACAAAAGAACAAGTGATAGACATATTTACAAAACCACTTCCACAGGAAGCCTTTGAGTATCTTCGCTAGAGACTCATATTAATTTCTAATCCAAAATGAATTATTTTGAATGATTATCTTATATTTCTTATATTTAAATGAGGAAGTACCATAAAGAGGATTGTTTAGGTTGGGAGATCAGTTTCAGGAAGAGTTCAGTCAGGGGGAGTAGCCCCGGATTGAAATATACCATTTCCATTGATGACAAAGGGGGAAAGATTTATTAGATGCAAAGGTAAATGCTTGGAGAAAGAGCACAGAGGCATGGTTCCAGGGGGAGCGATGGTCACAAGGGGAGCATGAGTGATATGAATTTGGTAATGCATCAAAGTGTTTCCATCAATTCCAAAGGGGGATATTATTGATTATTTGGGTTGGTTTTCATTGATGTCAACCCTTGAAGAATGTCCGGTAGTGAATTCTGGTAGCACAAAGGTTTGGGTAATGGACCCAAGTTTGTTTGGTGTATAATGGTATGAGTTTTAATATATTTGAAGGTAGTGCTACTCTAGATGTATAATAAATTTCATGCCATCTACGATGGTATGTGGAACGTCACATAAATCCTAACGGTTAGAGATTTATGGCCATGTGAATTTGGAGAACCCTCATGAGTCATCTAGAAGCCCCAAAAGGTCAAAGTTGTCAAAGTGCTTGCAAAGAAGAAATTATTTAAATACGAATATTTTAGATGGATAGTACATGTCATGCCATTTATGGTTTTATGTGGAACGTTACATAAGTCCTCACGGTTAGATAGTTATGGCCATGTGAAGTTGGAGAACCCTCATGAGTCATCTAGAAGCCCCAAAAGGTCAAATTAGTCAAAGTGGTTGCAAAGAAAAAAATATTTAAACAATAAAGTGAAGTGATGAGTGTACTATAAGTCAAAGTGGATACAAAATAAATTATTTAAATAATAAATTTAATGGATAAATTACTGAGTGAACAAGTGGTTAGAAGTGGGATAGCCCTAAAATAAGAAAGTGGTTTAAGATGGTTAGAAGGTAACCCCTTGAGGAAGCTACATAAAAATATAAATAAGAAGCAAGGGTCTCTCATTTTAATTACACTTGAGAATATTGAATATATATAAGTGACCGAGGTAACCAGCATATGTCTAAGGATAATTTCAGAGGGAAGGTGAAGTGAAGAAGGATGAAATTCAAGGGAGGATAAATTCTTTTGATGATGCTTTCTAAGGTATATTATTTATAGGTCATCTCACCATTTTCACAATAATTTTTTTTCTAGAATGATTCAGACCAAGAAATATAGAGGTCATTGAGGAAACATATCCAAATAGTTTTGATAAAATTTTCATCTTGTGGTTCATTTTATTTTTGGAGTTATACTCCGTGGAAAATAGGGTTTGTGGCTAGTCCTTAAACTAGTCTAAAACACGTGTTCATGGTAAAAACGTCATAAATTCTTCATAACAGATACAAATTCAGTAAGACCAAATTTATTGGTTAGAATAAATTCTTTTGTATTATGTGTACCATTTTTCAGATCCATAGAGTAAATATTTTGTGCGGTCCACGCTCTACAAGTTCTCTCTCTAGAATAAGCGAGAATTCAACAAGGTATGTCGTTTTTTCTATAAATCCTTTTCTGAGAGGTTCCAAGTAGTGAAACCTGGAGGAATTGCATAAAACACACTAAAGAACATTGTGCACTATTTTAATATCTTTATTCATTACAGGTACATAGTTATGATTATTTCAAGTTATGGTTGTTGACTAATCCAAAATTAGTCATGTGAGACTAAAGTAAAGTTTGATGAAAATGCTAGTATATTGTTGTTAAAGTTAAGGAAGGTTTACATGTATGTGATCATATACGTCACGTCTATTACAGAGTTACAAATCAGATTTGGATGATGAAATTGATGAGGGATTTTGGTTGAGGTACATGTTGGGTACATGGTTGAGACAAGTAGTTGATGAGTTGGAAAATAAATGAGGTGTATAGTTATGATGTTGGTACATCTTGATGAGTCATAGTTTTTGTGTATTTGATGCATGATTGGTACGTATTTGGTGAATTGTTGATGCACTTGTTGATGGTACAGGTTAAGGTATAGGTTTGTGCATGATTGATGCACTTGTTTATGATATAGGTTGATGAAAGGTTATTTGTACAAGTTTGGTGCATGGTTGATGCAATTGTTTATGGTACAAGTTGAGGTACATGTTGATGTATTGTACATGTTAGCACAGGTTATTGGTACAGGTTGTTATGGGTTGTTTGTTGCAGGTTGATTGGTACACGTTTATAACAATATATCCCACATTGATAGTGTGGCATTGATTCCATCATTCTACTTATATTTCAGGGTTGTTGGATGGGGAAAGGATAGGTGTTTGTGGCCACCTTCCCATTGTAGCGAGAGAACATAGGAGGTTTTAGCCTCCTTTTGGTTGTAGCTAGAGAATTGGGGAGTTGGAGCTTCCCTCGGGTTGTAGCCTGAGAAACTAGGGGGTTGGAGCCTCCTTCCAGTTGTAGCTAGAAAACAAAGGAAGTTGGTGCTTCCAATGAATATAATAGTTAAATAAATATAAGAAAAAGAATTATGTGGTTTTCTCCTTCTTTGGGTTTCCACATAAAAACACGGGTGTACTGTGTATGTGTATGATTTCTCATTCGTTCATTTTTTATTTACTCTAAAATTATTGGATGATAATGCTACATTGATATAACACTTGCATTATATGGTTAAAAAGGATTAAATTTCTCTATTACTGATTCACCTCCCCTCTCAGTAATCCAATATATGTGTCAACCATAGCACTTGGATAAATTCTAGTGAAGTGAGGAGTAGGGAATTTAGACCATCCTATAGCCTTTGCAAGAAGAAAATTGTCAGAATCAGAGAAGAATTACAACACAAGAGAAAGAGAAGGCCCAACCATGGTATATGCACTTTAGAAGTTCATGCAATATTTATTGGGGAAACATTTTAAGATGTTCAGATATCATTCAACCTTCGAATATATATTCAACAAGCCAGTGTTTGGGGGAAGGATTTTTAGATGGTTGTTGTTATTCCAACAATTTGATTTTGAATTGATAGTTAAACTAGGGAAGATGAATGCAGGACCTGATCACCTACCAAGGGTCACTAATGGAGAGGAACCTACCAACTTGGAAGACAACTTCGTTGATGCGACATTGTTTTTAGTACAAGTAAGTGATGAATACTTTGTTGATATTATTGAATACTTAAGTACATGTATTACGCCACAATAATTTATCACTGCGCAGAAGAAAATTTATGTAGTCAGTTTCGAAGACTATCAACTAATTGTAGGACACTTATATAAAATGGGCGCAGACAACATTTTGAGAAGATGTGTATTAGAACCATGAAAGGCCCATAATTTTGGCATAAGATCATGAAGGAATAGATGGAGGAAACTATGCAGGAAAAAATATCATGCAGAAGGTATTGTGTGCATGATTATGGAGGACAATAATCCATAGAGATGCTAAGGAATATTTCCAAACATGTGATGTATGTCAGAGGGTGGGAAAACCCAATGGAAGGAATGAGATAGCCCTAAGACCACAAGTAAATTTGCAGGTATTTGACAAATTGGAAATAGACTTTTTCGGACCAATCAATCCACCTGCGATAAGGTTAGGAGCTACATATATCATTACTACGACATAATACTTAACAATATGGGAAGAAGAAGCACCAGTCAAAGACTTCAACACAAAGACAACAACACACTTCTTTTTTGAGCAAGTGATCACAGGATTTGGATGTCCAAGCATATTTATTAGTGACCAAGGTACTCACTTTATCAACAGTATTGTCAGGGCTATGATTGAGGAGTTTGAAGTATATCACCAGAAGAGTACACCATACCATCCCCAAGCCAATGGAACAGTAGAAGCTCTCAATAAGATATTGGAGAATGCTCCTACTAAGATCTGCAATGTCAATAGGGATGATTGGGACTTGAAAATTCTAGAAACACTATGGGCATACAGGACCACCTGTAAGAATTTGAAAGGACAAACACCATTCAGATTGGTGTATGGCTAGGAACTAGTAGTACCATTATAATTTTTGGTACTCAATCTATGCATAGAAACAATTACCAACATGAAAGAAAGAGGCATAGTAAAGGAGAGGTTAAATAAACTAATGGAAATGTAAGAGGATAGGATTCTGGAAGGATTTCACCAAGAAGTACATAAAGTAAGAAGAAGATATTCAAGAAGGAGACCTAGTATTTCTCTATGACAATAAATTTTTTCAACATCCTGGAAAATTTAGAATGCATTTGATAGGGCCCTATGAATTAAATATTGTCATGGATTGGGGATTTGTATAGCTAAAGTATTTGGGAGGAAAAAAACTAAAAGGAATGAACAATGGGAGTCAATTGAAACTCTATAGGGACAGTCGACCTCCTAGCACTTAAAAGTTACAACGAAGTAAGAAATCATGTACATAGTGTACTATAATAGAAGCTAGGATAGAAGAATGAGAGAAAGGAATAAAAAGGGGGAAAAGAAGAAAAAATAAATACAAAAATAGAAAAGAAAGAAAATACAAAAATACAAGAAAATACTCTATGTAGAAGTACTAGAATCAGCCTGACAAAAGGAAAAATGTCTGCTCGCAGCATATGGGTGACAGAAAAAAAAATCTTGTGCAGTAAGGAAACATCACATCATAAATGCACAATGCACTCAAAAATTTTAGTGCATCAGAAAAGGGACCAACGGTCTGAAAAACAGAAAACGACGATTAGCGAAAAAATGCACCAATTGGGGGAATTTATGAAATTAAATGAAACGTACTAAAAACGATTCATCATGTTAATCGCAGCCAAGGAAGATTCTACGATAAGATTCACAACATTCATGGAACCTTCTATATAAAGGGGAAATGCAAGAAAAATAAAAATTATTATGGAATTGTAAACTCACAGAGCTAGAGAGCATGTAGACGACATGTGAGTAGGTGAGTGCATAGTGAGAAGAAGTCGAAGTCGATTCGGAAAGAAAAATAAGTACCCACTGTGGCACCAACAAAAGTTGTCTCACCAAGCCAAATTGCAAGGAAAACTAGATGTGTTGTTAGGGAACCACACAAAACTGCGAAGGTCTATCAAGAAATGGCCCAAAGAGAGGGAATTTCTGATGTCGACACAATTCCATCCCCGCATGACGAACCTGTGAGAACCACACTGGTCAAGGAGGAATCAAAATCCCCAATTATAGTGATCATTGAAGTTGACTCACACGACAGTGCGTAGGACCACCAAACAAGCGACACAAGAAACCTACAAGAACATGCGAGGGCCGAAGCAGCCCAAAGAAAAAATGGGGATGCCATTAAGAAGATAGATTCTACGACACTGAGACCACAATCTGGGGCAGGGTCCCTACAATAGCATGAATGGATCATAGAGAACATAACCGGTAATCGAGACTCGAGCGTAGAGGATAGACAAGAGAAGGTTGGGAGCTCTAGTGCACCAATAAGAAGAAAGGGAAAACAACCCATGGAACAGTCCCTGTGCAAGGAACTCGACACAACAATAGTACTATCGCACATTCCAAAGGGTGTGAAGGCCATGTCAACCCTACTAGGATGCATGGAAAGACTAAGGTATTCGGACCACGATGTGGCTGACGTTGGAAAATTCCCAGAATTTTCTTAGAAATTCTACATGCACAACATAGGTACAAGTCCATTTGGAGATCCCATGATGCAACCAAAACAATGGGCCATAGGCCTGGAAAACACAGGGATCCTAAACTTAGTGAAGATTCCCCACTTTGGCAGGGGGAAATAGGTAAAAAACTGCGTCAAATGTGTCATTAGGTAAAAGTGTGTTTCTTAGTGTGTTTATTTACTATGCATTAGTATGCATTTGTATTTAGGAAATTCGACAATCACGATATGTTCCTGAAATAGAGTGATATGACAGTTCATATTATCCTCGATGTTATCATTGAAATTTCCTCCTCACATGGCGACAAGAACTCAGCATCGTCAAACAGTAATCAAGTCATTCATGGCAGTGAATTAATCACATGGCATTCCAAAAGGGTCAAAAACTATATAAAGTAACCAAAAATTGAAGGGCGCTTTACAAAAGTTTGGTGCGCGCTCACATGCGCGGAATAGGAACGTACCATGCGCGCATAAGTGCATGATGCACGACTGTTGGCGCAAAAACCCACGCACCTACTAAACAACACATTTATTGAATTGGTCGGCCTCCCAACCACTTATGGATCAGCTCCCAAGCTGATTTTACCTCCAAATTTGAGCTGAATCTGCATGGTAGGCTGGTCAAAGACCTAATGAAGCCCTAAAGAGCCCCTTTTCACACTTCAAAGGAGTTACATAATCACCCAATGCAATGCTATAAAAATCCATGAAGAAACATCATTTTCTCAAGGAATTTCATGTAATGTTATGCTGCTTAGATTGTTTTAAGGACTCACTCCTTGACAATAACACATTAGCACCATTTCATTGAGCTATCCACCTCTCCATTGAGTGGATATGCTGGGAGTTCTTTCACTATCATTTTCATTTTTCTTATTGTAAGGAGAGCAAGTTTGTGAGGGCACAAGAGCCTTCCTTTGAAGGAAGAAGGGACTCATAGTCCCCTTTCTTAATTGTGCTTTGATTTCATCAATAGATCAGCCTAAAAAACATTGGTGATATTGGTCTTTTTGTGTTTGTTAATTCTTTATCCATATGCTTCTAGTTTTAGTTTGTTGTAATTTAATTCTTGCTTATAGCTTTGTTTTTCTTTCTCTAACTCTTTCCTCTACAGCTGTCATGCTCAGCAAGACCCAACTGGGCATGTAAGCACCTCTTATTTTCTCACAACGTGACGCAAAGGGTGCAAACAGATTGGCGACCATACTGGGGATTAGGTATCAATTCCTTCCTCATTTGGGTTTATTTTGCTCTTCTTTTGCTTTCATTAACTTGTAGGTGCACAAACCAGCCTCTGCCGACCTGCTAACCAGTCAATTCAAGGGGGAATTGAGACACATCCATCCAGATTTTCTCTCTCGTCCATTTTCCACAGGCGCGCGAGTATTTCACCCCACAGACACGCATCGGGCGCGCATGCGCATTTCTCACAGTTTTTATGCGTGCATGCGCTTACTTTCTTTATTATATTCACGCGCTGATGCTCTGTGCGCGCCTGTCTATACTAGAGGCCGCACATTTTAAACAAAATTGCACATTGTAAGTTAATTGGGATGTGGGGAAGGCCATGGGCCCTCTTAAAATGATGTTATGCATGCTCTAAATACTGCACCACACTTAGTCCCCTCAACTTATAAAGGGGTTAGTCTAACATAGGCAATTAGGAGGATAAAAAAAATCAATTTCCCTTCTTTGCTTTTTGCCACGTGGATGGCTTGTTGTGACTAATGATCTATGGTGGACATCAATTTTAATCACATATATAACTTACATTGGAACTTGGCATTGAAGTAACAATCCTTGAGTATGCTCGTCTCTCGCGCTTCCAAGCGATCTTGAGAAACAGAAAAAGATTGTGAAAACAATCTTATCTCCCTTAAACAAAAGTTTTAAAACCTTTAGTAGAGGAGAACGACCCTTTTCGGGACCCCTCTTAGCTTCATTTTTTCAAACACATTCTTGTAACGGGCCCATACATGCCCACATGTCACAAAGCTAGGATAGTGTTTGAATTTCTGCTTTCTTAGATCAAAAAACTAGGAGAGTTTAAAGGTTTGTAACATGCCCACACATGCCCACATGTTCAATCTAGGATAGTTTCATGCTTTTTCTAGATTATCTCACAATAGGGAGTTAAAGGATAGTAACGGACCCACATGTCCACATACTAGATTCCTAGGGATTTTGAATTCCACAAGGTTGTACCAAAGACATCTAGCTAATTAGGTAATCAAACTCTTGTAAGGACCAAGCGATGTCCACATGCAGCAAGGTGACATCTAATTAACTAAAATTGGTGCACTTTCACTCACACACAAAAGTCACTTCTCACTCACATAGATTCCTCTCGAAAACGTGGTGGTCCAAGTAAGTTTCCTCAAAAGGGATTCCGAAAATACCCCATCTTTTCTTGACAGGACTATCCACTCCCATTGTTAGTCAAACGAGGTTGGTTTTCACCCCCAGCCTCACAAAACAACTTCATCTAAAACTTTCTAAAAACTCACTAAGTTTTCCTCCACAGGAGGTGCCAAAAGAATTTTTTAGTCTAGGTAGGATTTCGGGGATAGGCATCCAAATAACTCCCTGTTATCTGGTCCTCACATTGATAAAACATAGAGGTTGTCAAATAGGGAACTTCAAATCCTCCAAGTCAAGTGTTCCAATCACCATAAGGCAGGGAGATACCCGTGAAGGGTCGAAGGCCGAGGTCCGGTTGTGCTGTGCGTCCCCCCCTGAGGCACCCACCTCTTGGACGGGATCCATCCCGTGACCCATTTCTTAGGCCGAAAATCTAAATGCCGCACTTTGACCGAGGTACCTAGTGACCAACTTTAGGACATCTACCCATGTGGCAATTGTGGGCTGCAATTGCACCTTGATTGGATTTTGTGTGGCTATTGGGAAGTATCGCCAGCTCTTTCGGGATATGCCCCCTCTACCCCTCATTATAACCAGTTATTTCATCCTTCACTAGTGTCTCTTCCAGTGACTTCAGACCCCACTGTTGAGAGCTATTGGAAGGTCCAGTGCTATTTGAGAGGAAGGACGTTACGTCTTCTAGGACACGAGCATTTGCTTTCTTTTGATTCCCCCACGCGGACAAAACCCACTTACCATATATATGCTTCTTTCTCATGTTATGTATGATGCACGTCTGATTACAGTTTGATTTGGATATATATATTGTGTAAAACATTCAACGCAAAGGCTCTTTGTTTCTATATTTCTCTCACCACTTATTGCACACATTCACACATCTAGTCTGACATCATAGGGGAACCACAGAACCCCCGTCATTCACGACGCTTTCTCAACCTCCCTCCTATCTTAGGGGGAGTATCTGGTTGTACCCGCTCATCGGTACCTCCTTCACACACTCCTATGAGTGCTACCATCTTAGGATCAGCTTTGCTTGGTTCTACATTACTTGGGTCATCTTCCCAAGGTCATCCGTTCACTTGCTCTCCTTTACACGGAAGCGGGGGACCTACTTCCTCTCAAGGAGGGAGCACCAACCCACCTAGTCCCCATCAAGGTTCAGGTTCACAACACAATATGGCTGGAGCTAACCCTCCCCCATCACTACAGATGCCATACTTGGCCTCTCTCAACATACCAGATCTCACCAAGCTCACTAATGATCCTATATTGCATGACACCACATGGCCTGCGATGCCAACAAAACTTCCTTCAGACATACCAAAGTTTGAAGGAAAGGCAGGGGATGACCCCACCAACCATGTCATGACCTTTCATCTATGGTGTTCTTCAAATAGCATTATGGATGATTCCATCAGACTGTGATTATTTCAACGCACACTTACTGGCCCATCAGCCAAATGGTATGTCGAAGAAAAATCAGGGTCGCATACGACCTTTGAGTCATTGGCCAAAGCATTTTTGACCTTTTTCCAAATACCCATCCGCCATGACAATGGTCTAGAACTACTTTATAACTTCAAACAGACCTCAACCACCCACATTTCTGACCACATTCATGAGTGGCGTAGGCGACGTAGTTTGTGTAAAGCATAAACCACCAAGCAACAGTGCCTCGATTGGTTTCTTAGATCACTTGTCGCTCTCCTTGGAAAGGATGTCGCTTCCACCTTCCCTTAGTCTGAAGAGGAAGCCATCAGTAAGGCCCAATAGTATGACCTCATTTATGCACATTCAGGGTACTTATACACAGTACTTCCTGATCTTCCAAAACCTGTACCATTTGGCCAAGACAAACCTGGGATGTCTCACTCAGCAGACGGGCTCATAGGTTCCACCACACACCATGGCCCGCAACCCCAACCACCACCGATGTATGGAGCACCTCAATACCCGCCGGTATATGGAGGCACTCCTTATTACCCCCCACCCACTTATCAACAACCATACCCTGTTGCTATACCTCCACCCATCAGTGGACCATCACCGACACCTCCCATACATCCACCTATTCCCACAACCAGTGGTACTCCCTCAACATCATCTTATAGTACTAGTGAAATAAATACACCTTCCTATGTACCTTATGGATCAGTACCACCACAAAATCTATACTTCCCCTTTCCTGGTCCTCCACAACCCATGGCTCCCCCACATCCACATGCGGGGGTAAATTTTGTTCAACCTTCTGCCACTCAACAATACCAAAATTTTGAACAATTGAATACAACCAACCCAACTCATCCATTGAACAATACCAAGAAGAAAGGACAGAACAGGAATAACAACAACCCTGGTCAAGGTGGGAATCAACCCCCACAGCACCCACCCACTGGCGGAAACCCGAATCAAGGGAACGAAAACCCCCAAGGGGGAAATAACAACAAACGCAAGGGCGTAACAATGTTAAAAACATATTCCCTTGTGCTCTTTGTGGTGATTTCAGTCATTACACTCACCATTTCCCCCAGATCGCCGATTTCAAATGGTTGAAGGACTCGGGTAGCCTTTCCCATTCTCCTGCACAAACTGCCCCTCAACAGGCACCACAACAATATGTGCAGCACCCCCCTCCCGCCGTGCTGAAAAATCCCATTCCACATCAAGGTGTGATAAAGACCCAAAAAGATACATAGCACCCCCCACCTCAGGTAGGACAATACCACAACCCTAACAATCTAGCAGAACATACAATTCTCCTCACCAGTGAGGAGGAAATCCTACTGCAAACGCGTAATCACCAGTATAATACACCCACTGAGTCTACTCCTATCTCTCCAGAGACAAACCCTACACCGACAGGACCCCCGTTGGTGATCCCTCGCCCCTCATCTGAACCACCACTACGTATCCCTTGCATCCCCTTGCGCAGGAATGTCCACAACCCACAGGATAGGGCCGTTCATAACTATAGCTTGGTAGACGACTTAGCACAATCCCTGACTGCCATGTCAGTCCTGGAAGTCCTCCAGACTTGTCCTACACAACGAAAATATTTACTTTCCTCCTTGGGGGTAGTCGACCCTGCAGATACCCGCCTCATCACCTTTGATCTTGATAGCAGAGAACCTCATCTTCCCGCCTTGATTGCTTTTCAAATACCAGTGAAAATATGGAACATCAAAGTTCATCAATGTATCATCGATGAAGGTGCCTCTACGTGCATCATGTCCAAAATAGTATGGAAAAAACTTGGTTCCCCGGAACTCATTCCCTCTTCCATCACATTACGAGCTTATGACGGATGACCATCCTCTCCTGAAGGGCTCTTCCAAAACGTCCCCGTTGAACTCGGGGGCAAGACTATTCTCATTGATATCGAAGTTATCGATGCCCCACTCGATTATAATATCCTGTTCGGACGTAGCTACATGTACGTTATGAAGGTAGTGGCCTCTTCCGTCTTTCAGACAATGATTTTCCCCCACAATGGGAAGATTGTGACCATCTACCAAGTCTCACATTATGAGCCTAACCCATCTGCCAACCTCTATAACATTCTTCCTCTCATCCACACCAATCCTGACGCATATCCACTCATCGAGATGGGTCCTGGGATTTTTAAAGATCCATCCTTGTTAGGGACATACCATGGCGCACCACCACTCCTTCCCCCTAATCAATTATGCGTTGTCTCATCTAAAAAAACTCACACGGAGGATGCTCTTCCTCCTCAAGAGGCTTCAATCATTCCTAACGTCTCAATACTTGCAGAACCACTCCAGCCGGAGCCTCCTGCGCACTCGTCGACCTCAACAGTCCATGAGTTCACATCCCCTCAGGATAATAATCCTGCCTGGGAGAGATTCCCCCAACCCCTCATCCAAATTCCCTTCTTTTACCCTCCACCAGGTATTGAAGCCTTTCAGGTAGCTGCAACACTCACACTTCCTAATATGGTGTTAGCGATCCCAGTTTGGTATTTACACCCACCAGAGATGGTACCTCGACCACAGGAAGGACTTCCCATGATAGTTCTTATCCTTACCCCTACCACCCCCCCACTCACTACCCCCCTTGCTCCAGCTGGGGGTAGGAGGAAGAAGAAGGATCCCACCACTCCCCTTCCTCCACGCATCCCACCACCTTGCGCACTATGTGAGAAAGAGGGCCACCAAACCAACAATTGCCCATCACTACCTGAATTAAGGAATTTGATTTCCCCCAATCCAACTCCCATAACACCCATCTCTACTGCAAGTACCACTACCACCAACCCTTCCAGTAGTAAAGGGTTGAGGACCAAATACGCTTGTGCTATATGTTCAGAGTATGGCCATTATACTCATCATTTCCCAGCACTGCCATGCTTTTGGCAGATGTTAGCGGCCGTACGCCAGAACTTCCAGAACAACCCACACCCTGCTACGTCCTCTTCAACAAATATCACTGACATTCACTATGTCACTACTTCAGTTAATGAACGTATGATATGCCCTTTCTCTCTCTGCGATTCATTAGCTCATTTTACATACCAATGTCCTATGATCCTTGCATACCGGCAACGTCAATTGGCCCTGCGTCACTGACCCGCAGAGGCAATAATTGACATTACTTCGTCACTCGAGGATCTTCATGTCATTTCTCCAGAGCCCGAGGCACTCCCAACGCCTCCATGGTTCTCAAATGACATCTCTGAGGACTTACACCACAACCCCCCCAACTCTCCTGCTCATTCCACTACGGATACTCTCCACCCAACCACCACGGGTACCCCTCAGTACTTCAATATATGGTTTATGTCGAGTGAACCCTCCCCATCTCCTATCATTGTTCTCCCTGCTTCTTCATCAAGGGGCAATCACACTGTCACTAAGATCACTCCTCACGACCTCTTATATTCCCGACGTTTCCTATGTGACGAGGAAATACTCGAAGAGCTCAACTGCCTAGACTCTCCCTGGGATGTGCTACATCATTGCAAACTCTTCTCACCACAGGAAGCCCTCATGCCTCCTAACCAAAATCCCGTTTACGCGGTCGAAACCAAATATTTTATCCCGTCCGGGCCTATTGATTGGTTCAACAATCCTATTCCTGCCCCTGATGCGTTTGAAGAAGGCAACATGGCCAACATTTCCCCCACCATCAAAATCGACATTTCCATTAAAAATGACATTGTCGAAGAAATCATCATTGGAGCCACTTGTACTCCTCAGGAAATCGCCGCATACAAAGCCCTCTTCCAAGAATATAGAGATATTTTCGCCTGGTCATACATGGATATGCCTGGCCTCGACCCATCCATTGTCGAACATCGCATCGACACCTGGCTCGACCTCACACCTGTCCGCCAGAAACAACGACCTCTACACCCAGCCAAAGCAGCAGCTATCAAAGCTGAAATTGACAAATTACGTACAGCCGGGTTTATTTACCCCATCGCTTACACTTCATGGGTTTCCAACCCTGTACCCGCCGACAAAAAATAGGGCACTATCCGCGTCTCCACAGACTTTCGCGATCTCGACAACGTATGTCCCAAAGACAACTTTCCAATGCCTTTCATCGATCAAATTATCGACGACTGCGCTGGCCACGAGGCTCTCTCCTTTATGGATGGATTCTCTGGCTATAACCAAATTCAGATCCACCCAGCCGATCAGTATAAAACCGCATTCATTACCCCTTGGGGTACTTTTTCATATTGTGTCATGCCTTTCGGCTTAAAAAATGCCGGCACAACCTTCCAACGGGTGATGACATACATCTTTCACGATCTGGCTGAAATCATCCTCGCCTACTTGGACGACCTCACAGCTCGCTCCAAGAAACATACCTAGCATCTCGATGATTTACGAATCATCTTTCAACGGTGTCATCAATACAACATCTGCTTGAATCCTCTCAAGTGTGTGTTCTGTGTCACCGCAGGATGCCTCCTTGGTTTTATCATTTCCCAAAGCGGTATTACCGTGGACCCCCTCAAAGTCAAAGCCATCACCAAAATTCCACCTCCTCAAAATTTACGACAACTGCAGAGTCTACAGGGAAAATCTAACTTCCTCAAATGCTTTGTCCTCGATTACACCATACGTGCACATGGTTTCCTTCACTTACTACGTCACGACATCCCCTTTCACTGGGACAACTATTCCCAACAGTCCTTTGATGATATGAAAGCAGCGCTTTCAAATGCACCCTTAATTAGTGCACCTGACTATAATCGTGACTACATCCTCTATGTATCAGCATCAGCTGTATCAGTAGTCGGCGTCCTCGTCCAGCTCGGAGATGAAAATTGTGAACATGTCATTTACTACGTTAGTAAGAACCTCTCAGGACCACCCTTGAAGTATAAAAACGAAGAGAAGCTTGCTCTTGAAGTTGTCCTTGCAGTCTAGAAACTACTCCATTACATTCTGCTTCGCACCACAAAGGTCGTCGCAGATTCCAACCCTGTGCAGTACTTTCTCAGTCATCGCCAAGTTAACAGAAAATTCGCTAAATGGATCGTTATCCTTCAGGAGTACGACCTCGAGTTCTCAACACCAAAGAGTAAGAAGGCCCTCGTTCTCGCTGAATTTGTCACGGCCCTTCCCTCTGACAGCACCAGTGCCCCCGTCAACACCGACTTTCCTGACAAACATCTCTTTTACATCACTACAGATGATCCTTGGTATGGCGACCTCCTCATCTACCTACGAACTCAAAAGTTCATTAACCACCTTTCAAGAGATGATCGTCGACGTATTCGCCATCAGGCCCCCCGCTATCTCCTCATAGGAGACATCCTATACTGGTGGGGCGTAGACACCATTCTTCGTCGATGCCTGACTATTGACGAGGCCTACAGAGTCTTAAATGACTGCCATAGCGGCGCATGTGGGGGGCATCTTTCGGGTATATCCACGGCTCAAAATATTATCTGAGCTGGTTACTTTTGGCCTACCTTGTTTTACGATTGCATCCACGCCGTGAAACGTTGTGAGCAATGTCATCTCTATGCCAACAAAGCCCGGGCACCCCCCGCCCTTCTTCACCTTGTCATTACAGCCGACCCCTTTTGTAAATGGGGCATCAACTTTATGACTTGTAATCCCCCCTCCAGCAATGGCCACAAATACATTGTTTTTGTCGTTGATTACTTCACCAAATGGGCCGAAGTTATGCCTACTTTCAACAATACCGCTGACATTGCAGCGTGCTTCTTCTTTAACCACGTCATATCCCATTTTGGCGTACCACTCCAACTTGTTTCCGATCATGGGAAACACTTCGAGAATGAGATCTTTGTCGAACTCTCATCTCGGTTAGGCTTCTCTCATGAGTTTTCCTCACCATATTACCCTCAGTCAAACGGACAGGTCGAGGCAGTGAACAAAGTCCTCAAGACCATGTTACAGCGCACGGTTAATAAACATAAAACCAATTTGCATCATATGTTATTTTCTGTTCTATGGGCTTATCGAACGACAGTAAAGACCGCTACGGGTTTCACGCCATTCCATTTAGTCCATGGGGTTGAGGCAACTCTTCCCATCGAGTGCGAAATTCCCATCTTATGCACTGCAATTGAGCTATTACCCGACACTGCTCCAATGGAGCGGCGCTTGCTGAACTTGGATTCACTGGATGAAGATCGTCGATCTTCCTTACAGAACAACGAGGCAGCTAAAAAACGATCCAAAGCTACCTTTGATCGCCTTGTCAACCTTCGATCATTCCAAGAAGGTGACCTCGTCCTGGCTTATGATATCGCTCATGATACCTTTGGCCATGGCAAGTTCGAATCACTCTGGCATGGCCCTTACATCATCCAACAGTGCCTCACCAAAGGCGCATATATCCTGGCCTCCCCCGAAGGCCTCTCTCTCAAAGAACCTATCAACGGGTTGTATCTCAAGAAATTTTACGCTTAAACATAGTCATACTACTTTAGGATATTTCTTTTTCTAGTGTTTTTAATCTTTTTTCTCCTACCCTCTCCTCTAAAACTATCCTTTGTGCTATTGACAGATGCTTCTTCCACCATCCTACCACATTGGTTACGCCGATGGTGCCAGCCGTTGGACAGAAAATATCGCTTCAGCTTCTTGGGCTATTTACACCCCCTCACATGAAATGCTACATTCAAGCGGCATATGTTTGGGGCCCGCAAACAACAACCAAGCCGAGTATACTGCTATCATTAGCCTCCTGGCGGACGCCCAGCGTCATCATATTCGTCACCTTAGCATCTTCCTCGACTCTCAACTAGTCGTTCTCCAGCTCAACAATGTATACCATGTACGCGATCCGTGCCTGTTTCGCAAATACATGCAGGTTAGATTGTTATCTCGACATTTTGATTCCATTACATTTACACATATTTCAAGAAAATTGAATCAAACTACAGATCAAATAGCTAACATGGTGTTAGATTGGCATATATCACATCAAGCTACCCATACATAAAACATCCCACAAAATCCTGTCACAGCATATAGATAGAATAGACATCATCATACACATCAACAAAAACCCATGTAGACAACATCAGGATGGCAAAATATGTATACTCATATATATATCAAGGCCATCAGGCCATCCGAATGTTTACATACAAAAAATACATGTATCCGCAGGCCAGTACAACACCTCGGTACAAAAACGGGCTCACTAGCCTATATACAACCCAAAAATATACATCAATCATGGTGCCTCTATCGCACCACCACCTGCTCCTCCCTCCGGAGGAGGTGGTGGCCCACCACCACCTGCCCCAGGCGGTGGTGGAGGGCCACCCACAGGACCCTCTTGCCCCGGCGGCAGGCATCCACTAGTCATCGCGGCAAGCACAGCTACTCGCCGCACTATAGACCGCCATGGTGGCGGTACTCCTATACACTGCTCCAGTAACCCCTCATCCTGGATGCGTATCCACATGCCCCCAGGCACGTCCTGCAACACCGTCTCCAGATGATGGCGTATATCCTCAAAGTCCACTCCGGCTGCCGCCGAAGGAGCATGTGATGGCCCCGCACCAGGGTCATCAAACTGGCGCCGCCTCGCCGCCCTCTCAGGCTCTGATGGGCGACCCGTGACATCCTCTCGCCGCCGCCTCTCTCCCTGCAGTCGTCCCTCCGGCTATCGCCTAGCTAGCGCTTGCCGCATCTCCACCTCGTGCCCGCGAGGTGCCACATCTGCACATGCAAAAAACAACAACAAAAGATCGTATTAGCATCTATATCACATATATATGGACTGATATCTCAAAAAAAACATAAGATCACAAATATGCACAATGATAAAATGTACCTCGATGGTCGAAAACCTCCCCTGGAGGAAACACCATGTCCGGGTCACCCCGGAAGTCAATCCCAGCATAGGGGTACTGAAGTACTACCTGCGGCATCTGTCGCCATATCCGCACCGCCTCTGCTGAAAAGTAGTGGCCACCTTCGCCACCACCGTGACGGACCAACACTGAAGACCACCACCTCAAGCGCGGCTCTCGTGCCTCTGGCGCCTCTAGCAAAACCCTTGGGCACAGCATTGACACCCTCTCCAAAATCCAAGCTACCAGGATCGAGCCAAACACAAACTCTCCGGCCCCTGTGGACCGACAACGGTCCAACTGCACTATCATCCGCGCATGCAGCGTCAGCGCCCATGCGAACCGCTCGCCGCCGCCGCCCACCCTCTCCAGCACCAACAGCTGGCCACCACTAATCCATTGGGTCGCAAGTGACCCGTATACACGAACAATCATCGCCGCTATGAAATCATGAGCCAGAGAGTCTAGAGCACTAATGCTCACCACAGTCCCCGACATGAAGTTCTCACCTGAGTAGTATTGAGCCCCAATCGTGTCCAGGGGTGTATCCCTTGGCAGCACAGGCTCTGCCGGTAGGGGCGTTCCCCGAAAGGGGAGCCCAGTCAGAAAGTATACATCCTCCATCGCAGTGATGGGGATCTTCTCTCCTCGCACGAGGAAGCAGTGCAGCTCCAGACTCCACATCTCGAGCAGGAACTGTAGTAGGTACTCCTGCGCCCATATCAACGGGCACTCAAAGAACTTTAGCAACCCACAGGTTGCTAAAGTCGCCCGCACCCCAGGCCCATCATTGGCCACAACCTCTCATAACTGGGCCCAATCTCGCTCACACCACCACACTGGCATCGTCACTGCTGCCCACCTGCAAACAACATAGAGTCCTATATTAGCTCAGATACCCATAAAACAACATTAAACAGACTCATTTTTACCCTTAAACCTTGCCTCAAAGGCGTCGTTTTTCCACCCACAGGCGCGCACACATGCGCGCCTGTTCACTATATAGGCGCGCATATATGCGCGCCTGTTCACTACATAGGCGTGCTCCTGTGCACGTCTGTTCATCATACATCCATGCCCAGGTGCGTTCCTATCCAACCAACAGGCGTGCACTGATGCGCGCTTGTTCAACCCACAGGCACGCACCGATGCGCGCCTGTTCAACTCACAGGCGCGCCCCTAGGGCGCGCCTTAAATTCCTCATATTGCGCACCCATGCACGTATATTCGATGGACAGGCATGCACGTATGCGCACCTTCCACCGAATCACCCGCGCATGTGGGCCCACACCCCATACAAATTCCCCTAATTACCCCGGTATGGCCCCCCGTACCAACCCTGCCCAAAAATTGAAAGCCTATTTCTATGCAGGATGATCAGAGCACCAACCTGATACTCGCACAACGTCGATCGGATGCCTCATCCTCCCTGAAACTCCAAATCTCCTCTGCAATCTGCTCATCCAGTCACTGTGGCAGCAGGTACAAATGAGCTGGCAATGTGGGCCCTACAGCTATATATAGGCCTTTTTCCAAACTTCCACTCACCATTCCGGGAGCCCAAGGCGTCCATTTTTCAAACCGTCTTCAGCCACAGGATCAACATACCGCCACCTACATCACAACAGTCCCTGGGTCACTTTTCGTCCTAGGGCCCCGG
>ML780310.1:1544134-1572106 GCA_009831015.1 Picea engelmannii
CATTTGTCAAATACATGCTTATATCTTTGATTCTCTTCAGATATAGTTCACTTTGGGTATTTGGTTGTTCTGTGTGCAGGTACTTGCTCATCATTCATCAATCTCATCCCTTCAGGTATATACTCAGCACTGGCATGTAGTCTATCCCACTGTATTGCATTTACATTTCCAATCACACCCCCTGATATTGACCTTTAGGACCCTCATTCCCGGCTCTGCAGTACCCACACCTCCATTTGCATTTTTGGTACTGTAACCCGGTAGCATTCTCACCCACATGAGTTGTCCCATTCATAGCACCTTTTGACACTTTTTGACACTCATGATGTTCTTCATTACCCTTTAGGGATGGGAGTCCCGATATTCTTTCATCATGTCCTGAATCAACCACATCCTCCTTCTCTTCATTTTGCTAGCTTTCCCACATGGACTCCCAGATTATCTCTTTATGTTTCTATTTTTTACCTGCACCTCCACAGGATCATGAACCCTCCATTTCATCCACAATCAGTTTTCCCATCTGCGAACCTACCTTCATTTCACCCACTTCATACAGAAACTCACCAATGGGGCCCCCACCCTTCATCAGTTTTACAAGAAAATTCTGCCCTCCCTGGGGCACGCATTTTACACTGGGGAACCCATTTCTATATTTGTACATTTCTCCCCAAAATTATTCATTATTTATTGTACAAACGCCTTTATTTCCAATCATTACATTTTCTTTTTTCGTCACCAATGACGACTTTCTTTCCTTCGGCCACACGCAACCCATGTCACCCTTGGTTGGAGTTACTTATCATCTACCCTTGCCGACATTGTCCATATCTTCAGAGTACTCCACAGGTCACTTACCTCTACCCTCTGAATTTGTTCACCTTGTCCCACCTCTGGCACAACTTATCACCGGTCTTGTCGTCCCCCTGACACTCGACCTTGTTACACGGTTGCAGCCACTTTTTATCTCATACATCCTCCAACCACGGGCAGTCTTGAGTCTTCTCACTTCTTGACTTCGTCTATGTACCTCTACCACTTTTTCACCTCAGTAGATTCCATGAAGCCTGTTGCTTTTGGGAGTCGCGTCCCCCTTTTGTCGACATCAGCACAATTTTCTGAAAGGGCGACAATATCTTGATTCTTAGTCTCCATTTAATGAGAGATCTCAGACGGCACAGGATGAAACACCATTTCTCCCTACTGTCGTTGGCCCCCATAGCATTCGATGCCAACACTTTCTCATGCTATGGTGGGTCTTATTTTGCGACTATTGCAGTTATTTTTGTCATTTTCCGAAGACCTCTTAACTTGGTAGGGCCATCAATGCCCGCATCATCATCGCTGCTTATTACCGCGATCATTGCCTATTCTTCAGAGTATGTTCCTTTGAAGAATTGTCTTCTGCCTTTATCATTACCTCCCCCGAGGGCGCTGCAGTTGTCTACACCAACACTTCAGTCATCTTTTGTCTCAGAGTTACATAACACGAGCATGGGGCATGCCCGCCTCGTTTGTACACAGTTGTATATTTTACAAACCTTTTGGAAGGTCAGGTTCTACTAGTTCCTTTCTCTTCCAAAGGATTTCTCTCACCGATCCCACTATTGCTCTCTCTTACAACAACATTCTCAGTAGAAGAAACATTGATTGATTTCGGCTATACGTATGCTCCTAACCTCATCCATCAGGGGGCATCTGTTATCACTGAAATTTCGTCCGCACATGGAGACAAGAACTCAGCATCGTCAAACAGTAATGAAGTCATTCATGGCAGTGAATTAATCACATGGCATTCCAAAAGGGTCAAAAACTATATAAAGTAACCAAAAATTGAAGGGTGCTTTACAAAAGTTTGGTGCGAGCGCACATGCGCGGAACAGGAATGTACCATGCGCGCATACGCGCACGATGCACGACTGTTGGCGCAAAAACCCGTGCACCTACTAAATGGTGCATTTATTGAATTGGTCGGCCTCCTGCTAAACCGGTAATCGAGACTCGAGTGTAGAGGATAGACAAGAGAAGGTTGGGAGCTCTAGTGCACCAATAAGAAGAAAGGGAAAACAACCCATGGAACAGTCCCCGTGCAAGGAACTCGACGCAACAATAGTACTATCGCACATTCCAAAGGGTGTGAAGGCCATGTCAACCCTACTAGGATGCATGGAAAGACTAAGGTATTCAGACCACGATGTGGCTGACGTTGGAAAATTCCCATAATTTGTTAGAAATTCTACATGCACAACATCGGTACAAGTCCATTTGGAGATCCCATGATGCAACCAAAACAATGGGCCATAGGCCTGGAAAACACAGGGATCCTAAACTTAGTTAAGATTCCCCACTTTGGCAGGGGGAAATAGGTAAAAAACTGTGTCAAATGTGTCATTAGGTAAAAGTGTGTTTCTTAGTGTGTTTATTTACTATGCATTAGTATGAATTTGTAGTTAGTAAATTCAACAATCATGATATGTTCCTGACATAGAGTGATATGACAGTTCATATTATCCTCGATGTTATCACTAAAATTTTGTCCGCACATGGCGACAAGAACTCAGCATCATCAAACAGTAATGAAGCCATTCATGGCAGTGAATTAATCACATGGCATTCCAAAAGGGTCAAAAACTATATAAAGTAACCAAAAATTTAAGGGCGCTTTACAAAAGTTTGGTTCCGCGCACATGCGCGGAACATGAACGTACCATGTGCGCATATGTGCACGATGTGCGGCTGTTGGCGCAAAAACCTGCACACCTGCTAAACGACGCATTTATTGAATTGGTCGGTGTCCCAACCACTTATGGATCGGCTCCCAAGCTGATTTGACCTCCAAATCTGAGCTGAATCCATATGGTAGGCTGGTCAAAGACCTAATGAAGCCCTAAAGAGCCCCTTTTCACACTTCAAAGGAGTTACATAATCACCCAATGCAATGCCATAAAAATCCATGAAGAAACATCATTTTCTTAAGAAATTTCATGTAATGTTATGTTGCTTAGATTGTTTTAAGGACTCACTCCTTGACAATAACACATTAGCACCATTTCATTGAGCTATCCACCTCTCCATTGAGTGGATATGCTAGGAGTTCTTTCACTATCATTTTCATTTTTCTTATTGTAAGGAGAGCAAGTTTGTGAGGGCACAAGAGCCTTCCTTTGGAGGAAGAAGGGACTCATAGTCCCCTTTATTCATTGTGCTTTGATTTCATCAATAGATCAGCCTAAAAAACATTGGTGATATTGGTCTTTTTGTGTTTGTTATTTCTTTATCCATATGCTTCTAGTTTTAGTTTGTTTTAATTTAATTGTTGCTTATAGCTTTGTTTTTCTTTCTCTAACTCTTTCCTCTACAGCTGTCATGCTCATCAAGACCCAACTGGGCATGTAAGAACCTCTTATTTGCTCACAATGTGACGCAAAGGGTGCAAACACTCGATACTAATGATGATTGATCTGTGTCTTGACACCTAATTGGTCCATGATCTCTATTTAAAGAGCATGGAGGGTCATTTTTCGATGATCGATTGTGAGAAACTCTCTTGTAAAATCTCTTTGTAATCCTTTTCTTTTGCATTAATAAATTGCTCCAAGTGTCTGCATTGGTTGGGGTTGTGGATGTTTCCTTGTAGGGGTTTTACCACGTCAAAACATCGGTGTGTTGATAATTGATATGGTTGTGTGAGTGGTTATTGAAGGTGTTAGCCCTCTGTTGGAATTCCAGTGTTGTCGAACATTGTATCAGAGCCTGTTTGAAGACCCTCTTATGTTGTAGATCGAGATCGTGAAGCCGATTTTCCTCATCTCCATTTTCTGTCATTTTCGTAAATTTATTGGCAGAGAGGACTATTCCTGTAGTGCCCCTTTTCTGGCTACCAAGGTTTAATCGCTATTAAGAGAAGGTTATAACACCACTCTATACATAACTCATACAGTGATTTTAGAATGCACACGCATTTAAATAATTAAACTCATTTAAGCACAGAGTAAAACATATTATTTACTGTTATAATTAACAATCCATAGCACTCCATCTTAATTCATATACACAGTGGAAATCATGATAACATAAAAAATAGAGTCATGCAAAACATGATGAAAACATAATCAAATACTTATCTTTTTAACAGTGGTAGAATCCACCAACCAAGTGCAGGCCTTCCACGAACCTCCCAGCCTTAGACCACACTACTCATCAGCTCAATAGTGGGTCACCCCTGAGCTGGGACTAAGCTCCACCCCAAGAAAAGGAATCCTAGGCTAGACTGAGGTTACAGGGAAAACAACACACAACCACAAGGAAGGGATTCTCTCCAAGGAACCTCCCACGCTCACTGCCCACAGACCCTCATTCCCCACATGCCTGTTCGACCCCAGGAGTATACACCTTCTCTATCACCTAGACAATCCTTCAGCTGCTAATCTCCCTTGCCTTGGGTTACAGGAACAGGTCGGACCAGAAGTCTCCGGGCTCTATGGAAGCTACAAGGTTCCTTCTAGGAGTGCTCTCCTTCCTCTACGCACTCTCTCACCTAGAGGGAGTCGCTCACAGGTCCAACAACCTTTTCTTCCAACTTCAACCACCTCTCTCACCTGGAGAGAGTGTTGTAAAAACTGGCCAACAAGCCACACATCGTCAAACACTACACGTCCACCACAATCCACAAGAATCTAGACACGAACACCCTAGGGAAGCTCCAGACATGTGTAATAGTATAACCAGGCTTAGCAGGGATGAGACACTTCTGTTTTCTCAATTTGGAAACATGGAATAGACTCACATTCTGGATTCTCAAGGATGCATGACGAGTCATCCACGTAGGGGTCGATTCAGACTTCCCGGTTTAGAGCAGAGAAGGGAGTACCAATTTTCCAGAACAAACACAGACTCTTTCCCCAAATCCATGCAGGCTTCTCATTCAGGGAATATACACACCAGTTTTCTCAGATCCAGACACAGACCTTTTGAATCACAGGGATGCCCGAAGGTTCTCTACAGGAGTCAGATTCGTAGTACTATCCAGGCTCCGTACGCATTCAGACAATCGGGTAGAATGGGGGAGGAACCCATTTGACAGCTCACCCTAGCCATTTTATTTGCATGCGTCAGGGTTCACACTTGTCACCCATGAAACTACATGCGTTCCACTAGCACGCATCTACCTTGTATGTTCTCCCCTTGCCAGAAACTTAAGATAAAACATAAAATGCACATGTCTTTTGGGATAATATTAAAATATTATTCCCAGGCTTAAGCCCCCTAGGATTAGCCCTTAGGCTCAACACTTAGCCCATTTTCCCACCTTCCAACCCCTAATTCCTTGCCCACTCTATGTATGCTTAGTCCCCCTTCACTCATTCATCGTGGTCGGTCTACACATGGCAGTGTTTATATTTTATTAATTGTTCTGCGTGATTACATATAGAACAGCAGGCTCCTGGCCTTCAACACTCAGGCTCCCTGGCCTAACAAACACATAAGCCTCTAGATTATAAAAAATTGGCTCACCATCCTATAAAACATAATTACAATTCATTTCAGAACATGGTTTACAATGGGGCTCGGCCTTGGTGACACTACAATCCCCCTCCCCTTATTTTTTCACTGTCCTCAATGCAACTCACACTGTCTCTGCAAGTCTTTCTAAATATTCAAAAAGATGTGGGTACTCTACCCGCATAACATCTGCATGCTCCCATGTTGCATCCTCAGGACCGTACTAGGTCCACTGGACCTTTACAGGCGCTATGACTCGATTCCAGAGCGGTTTTCTTTTCCTGTCCAATATGCGTACAGGATGCACTTGCAAGACACCTTCTGGTTCCACCTGAATCACATTCCAATTGATAACATGATTAACATCAGGTACATATTTCTTAAGTAGTGAAACATGAAACACATTATGTATAGTCATAGATGCAGGTAATGCAAGCATGTTTGCAACCGGCCCAATCCTTTCCAGGATCTCAAATGGCCCACAAAATCTTGCTGCCAACTTGGCGCAATTTCCCAGCCTCAGGGAACTCCTGTTAGTTTTCACTTTCAGGAAAACATGGTCACCCACTTTGAATTCTCTATGGGTTCTATTACTATCAGCGTAAATTTTCTGCCTGTCCTGGGCATCTTTTAGATTATGTTTAATTCTTATCATTTGGTCTTCCATCTCTTTGAGTAGCTCAGGCCCAACTACTACTATGTCAGTTGGATTATCCCAGCTCACTAGAGTGTTGCACTTTCTTCCATAAAGTGCTTCGAATGGGCTCATATTCAATGATGCATGATACCCATTATTGTAGGTGAATTCTACCAAATGAAGGTAGTCTTCCCACGTTGATGGTTTATCCATCACATACATTCTCAGCATGTCTTTTATTACTCTGTTCACTCTCTCTGTCTATCCATCAGAATCGGGATGATATGGTGTGCTAAAGTTCAAATTCGTTCTAAATCCCTTAAATAGTCCTTTCCATAAATTCGAGGTGAATTTCGGGTCCCTATCAGACACAATTGTCTTAGGTATTTCGTGCAAGCGTGCGACTTCTTTTAAAAAGATATCAACAACATCAGCGACTTTGTGGGTGGTTTTCAGTGGAATAAAATGGGCATATTTAGTAAGCTTGTCCACCACCACCATTATTGAATGATGTTGCTTGCTTGTTTTAGGTAGTCCGGTGATGAAATCCATTGTTACCACATCCCATTTCCATTCAGGAATAGGTAAAGGTTGCAGCAACCCTGCTGGGTGCCTATGCTTAGCCTTAACCTTCTGGCACTCCATACATCTGGCGATGTATTCAGCGACTTCTGTCTTCAAACCCGACCAAAAATAATGGCTTTTGACTGCTGCCATAGTCTTATGATATCCAAGATTTCCAGCATAAGCCACGTTATGCATCTCCTTTAGAATTTCCAGCTTCAATTCTCGAACATTGGGTACATACACCCTGTTTTTATACAGAAGTAAGCCATCATCTCCCAAGGTGTAACTTTCCTTGGTCTGTGGTCTCTCACGCTGTTGTAGCTTTGCTACAAGACTTTTGTACTACAAGTCAGTACTTGCAGCTTCCAAAATTTTGTCTTTCATCTCAGTCCGGTACATGCTAATGGTTGTAGCATGTAACTTGTGCACTTTTCTGCTGAGTGCATCAGCCACCTTATTTTGTTTCCCTTTGATATGCTTGATATCAAAGTCATATTCTCACAGAAACTCCAGCCATCTGATTTTCCTGGCATTTAAGGTCAGCTGATCAAATAAATACTTCAGACCGTTATGGTCTATTCTCAACTCGAATCTCTTGCCCATGAGGTAATGTCTTCGTTTCCTCAATGCGTGGACGATTGCTACCAGCTCTAAATCGTGAGTGGCATAATTCTTCTCATGTTCCTTCAACTTTCGGGATTCATAACAAACTACAAATTCTTCTTGGCTGAGAACTCCTCCCAACCCCTCCTTACATGCATCTGTGCGCACTACGTAATCCTTGTTTGGATTTGCAATCTTCAGGATTGGAGCACTAGTTAGCAGTTGATTCAATTGCTGGAAGCTGCTCTCACATTCTTCAATCCACTGGAACTTCTTCTCCTTCCTTTGCAAGGAAGTGATAGAATGAGCTATCCTTGAGAATTCGGCTATGAACCTCCTATAATAACCTGCTAGACCCATAAAATATCTAACTTCTTCCACATTCCTTGGCGCTGGCCATTCTCAAATGGCCTGTACTTTGTCAGTATCCACATCGATCTCTTCTTCCAATATAATGTGTCCCAAGTAATTGATCTTCCTTTGATAAAAAGAGCACTTGCTTAGTTTTGCGTACAGCTGGAGTTCTCTCAACACCTTCAGCACCATTCTCAGGTGTTGCTTATGTTCTTTCTCTATCTTGGAATACACCAAGATATCATCTAGGAAGACTATGACAAACTTGTCCAAATAATTTCTGAACACTCCATTCATTAAGCACATGAAAACAACAAGCGCGTTGGACAACCCAAACGGCACTACCGTGAACTCATAATGACCGTACCTTGTTCTAAAGGCGGTCTTACTGATGTCCTCATCCTTTATTCTCACTTGGTGGTATCCAGATCTAAGGTCTATTTTTGAAAATATTTTTGCATCCTTCAACTGATCAAAAAGATCATCAATCCTTGGCAGAGGATACTTGTTCTTGACAGTGACCTTATTCAACTGTCGAAAATCAATGCACAGTCTCAACGTCCCATCTTTCTTCTTCACGAATAGGACCAGGGCTCCCCAAGGTGACACACTGGGGTGAATGTAACCTTTCTTTAGTATCTCTTCGAGCTACAATTGCAACTCTTTCAACTCTGGCGTACTCATCCTATAAGGAGCCTTCGAAACTGGAGCTGCTCCAGGCATCAAATTTATAGAAAAATCAATGTCCCTCTTTGGTGGTAGTCCAGGTACCTCCTGAAATATGTCCTTGAACTCTTTGAGTACTTCTTGGTCTTCCAGATTCAAGACTTCATCTCGGGATGCTTCTTCCACCCGAGTTGCAAATAATTGACAACCTTTCTGGTAACATTTCTTCAGCTTCATGGCTGAGATTTCCCTCACAGCCACGACTCTGGGAATTCCTTGGACTATTACCTAATTTCCCTCCTCGTTGCGATAATCCAAAAGGACATGGTGATGGTCCAACCAGTCTATTCCAATTAAGCAATCGTATGAGCCTAAAGGTAGAATGTTCAGTTCATCCTTAGTGCTCATTCCTTTCATGTCCACTGAACATGACTTAACCAATTCAGTGACCTTCCTCTTGGTCCCTGTGGCCAACTGCAATAACCAAGACTTCTCATGTTTGCTTCTCGTTAGATGCAAACTTTCCACCACTATAGGATCTACATAACTATGGCTAGCCCCTGAATCAATTAAAATAACAACTGGTCGGTTGTTGATCATACCTTCCACTTCAATCTTGTGCGATTGAAACTCTGCTTGCTTATTGTCCAGGGCTGCGTAGATCATTGACATTCTGCTGCCCATATCCTCCATTATTTTAGCTTGCTGAACAGTATGGATAGTTCTTGCTTTGTCTTTTTGGTGGGGGAAGTCTTTGTACCTATGATTCCCTTTACAACCCCAACACTCCATAGGTGGGGGTCTTGGCACCTGTTCACTCCCTTCAACTTTCCTGGGCTCTCTAAAAGATGACTGTCCCCAAGGACTGTTTATGAAAAAGGGTGGCTTATTTCCCTTCAGTCTCTGTTCCTTCTTAAACTTCCTCTGATCATTCCAAGCCTTCCTAAGGATAGGATTTTCTCCTTTCTGTTCATACAAGCATTTCTCCCTTCTTATGGTTTCTTCCATGGTCTTAGGATTTTCATATTGAATATTGTCACTCATGGAAGGTGGCAGTCCACTCAGATATCTCTGAATCTTGACAGCCTCATCTTTGATGAATGGAACATACTTCAGTAGTTCTAGGAAACTTCGTTCATACTCATCAATGGTCATACTGCCCAACTTGAGTTCGAAGAACTCCTTCATCTTTCTGTCATAGTATCTTTTATTCAGGTATTTATTCTCGAAATACCTCTTAAATTCCTTCCAAGTGACCTATTTCTCTCTGATGTGTTGCACCTGCACAAACTGATCCCACCACATGGATGCTTTTCCTTTCAGTTGGTACATTGCATTTCTTCCTTCTGCATGGGCGGAATAATTATACAGTTGGAAGTATTTTTTCATGCCAAGAAACCATGTCTGGGCATATTCCTCCTTCTTATGTTCTCCATCGAATGTTGGAGGGTTAATCTTGTTCATCTCCCCTTTCAATTCCTCCTTTCCATATTTTTGATGTTTTCTGGTAGGGGATGGGCTTGAACTACTGCATGTCTTCCTGTCAGAATGTCTTTGGGAGTGACTAAGATGTCGGCTACCACTCCTCGACCTACTTCTTCTCCCATAGGTTCCGAGACTCTCCGTCATACTTGAGTCTCTTCCCTTCTAGAGTTTCTTCTCTATTCTTTCCAGGCTCTTCAAAATTTTTAAGTTTAATTCACCCTGTCGATCCCTGACTTTCATGAGCTTTCGACTATCATCTCGGTGAGCCTTGGCCTCTCTTTGCAATCCTTCAATGATTTTCATTTTGTTTCCTTCCTTATCCTTCTCTTTTCCATGCCCATTGGAGTTCAATACTTCGACTCCCAGGTTGACATCCTTTCCTCCCTGTTCATCTTCTGTTTCGGGGGTAATCTGCACCTTTCCCCACTCCATACTCAGCGTTGTTTAACTGGAGTCTTGACCTCTGTTGAAATCTTCACATGCACTATGCAATTAAATTCGAGGTTTGTCAGTCCATTAAACCTTCCGGAACAATCCTCAACATTTATAAGCCAATACAAACAAAAACAAAAGACATTTTGATTCAAATAAGTTTTCTGAGCTCTCGTTCGGCTCTACAATTTTCGGGTTTTCGAAACTTTCATTTTCGACATTTCGGGATTTTGGGACTTCGAGTTTCAGGGTTTTGGCCCATGAGGCTTTCAAACTTTCTTTCCTTTCCAACCCCCGACTTCCAAAATTCCAACTTACTCTACCTTCCGGGCCCACATACCACAATGGTTACCTACAACTACTGTGGCACGTGGTATGTTCATGAGGGTCCACGTTGCTTTTAACGACATCATCGGTTCCACCACTCTCACTTTTATCCATTCCCATGTGATCACGAATCATGATCACAGTTCAAATAAACACAGTTCCTCTTTGTATTTCGCGCCTCGGCGCTACAGTAATGTCGAATCATTCGACTTTGCAACCGCCGTACCCCGACAGGGCTAGCGACCAGCCAATAGGGACAAATCCCAACATGGCTAGAGAATAGCCAATGAGAACAGGCCCTGTCGCACAGTTAGTGGAGTACATATGGCAGAGGAAAAATGTGGCACGGTAGACAACAAGATAGGAGGGGGCCCCATTTCACACGCCACACTATTCTGGACCCCCCCCCCCTCATTAAAGGCAGAATGGCAAGGGGGGTCCAGAATTCACCTGAGCACCATTGATCAAGGGGAATTAATCTCAACCATTCAAGAGTTGCACGTCTGATTCCATACCCCCCCCCCCCACCGCTAAAGGTAGAACAACAAGGGGGCTCCAGAATGAAACCTCAGCCATAGATCTGGGCGGGTGGACTCTGGCCATCCAGATCTACTCGTTACTTATCTTAATGCACATTCGTGCCCTGGCTTAAATATGACATCTCTTCCTCACATCTAACGTTTTTTACAAACCCTGAGATTCCCGAAGGAATCTCATCCGTTCATCAGGACTTAGCCACATGCTAACATCTCAACATTATGGGTCGATATTTATCAAGGCGAGAGCCTGAGTTCTTGTCAATGGAACTCCCGAATCCCCGATCCCCGATTTCTCGAAACGGGTAATCTCTCAACACGTGGCCTTTTCAAATCAGACGATCCATGACTGGTCCAGGGTTTCCACCATGGAAAGTCCCGATCCCTTGTTACCAGGACTCCCGATATCATGATTCCCAATTTCCCGAAATGGTAAATCTCATGACACGTGGCCTCCTTCATTCGGATGGTCTAGATCTATTTCCGGGCTTTCACCCCTATTCACTGGGGTTTTAACCCTTGGATATTTCCTGACAGATCCAACGACTGTCGGGTTTTCCAGCCGAGATCTGACAACTCAGACGGTTCCTAACTAACTCGGGATTTCGCGTATCGTGATTTCCACACTCCTGTGCAATTCCAAAGGGCTTTAAACCCCATGCACACTTTCCAGATATAACGGTCACGAGGGTTCACCTTCCCTCCCGAACAGATCCTAAAGCTCCTACACTTATGGTGTGGAGTCCTCTCTCCCTGTGGACTTATACCACACTGGCTACGGTTTCATAACGCCAATATACATCCTGAGCTTAAAAATTCGTCAAGTAACTCCTTGACACTTTGGAGCACACCAGGGTCCGAAATTGGCCTTCCAGACCCAATTCCCTTCACATTCTCAGTCCAAAGACCGCTCCACTGGCCCATCTAGTCTCAGTGTTGAAACCTTGGCTCTCATACCAAACTGTAGCGCCCCTTTTCTGGCTATCAAGGTTTAATCGCTATTAAGAGAAGGTTATAACACCACTCTATACAAAACTCATACAGGTGTTATAGAATACACATGCATTTAAACAATTAAACTCATTTAAGCACAGAGTAAAACATATTATTTACTGCTATAATTAACAATCCATAGCATTCCATCTTAATTCATATACACAGCGGAAATCATGATAACATAAGCAATAAATTCATGCAAAACATGATGAAAACATAATCAAATACTTATCTTTTTAACAGTGGTAGAATCCACCAACCAAGTGCAAGCCTTCCACGAACCTCCCAGCCTTAGACCACACTGCTCATCAGTTCAACGGTGGGTCACCCACGAGCTAGGACTAAGATCCACCCCAAGACAAGGAATCCTAGGCTAGACTGAGGTTACAGGGAAAACAACACACAACCACAAGGAAGGGATTTTCTCCAAGGAACCTCCCATGCTCACTGCCCACAGACCCTCATTCCTCACATGCCTGTTCCACCCGAGGAGTATACACCTTCTCTGTCACCTGGACAATCCTTCGACTGCTAATATCCCTTGCCTTGGGTTAAAGGAACAAGCCATACCATAAGTCTCCGGGCTCTATGGAAGCTACAAGGTTCCTTCTAGGGGAGCTCTACTTCCTCTGCGCACTCTCTCACCTAGAGGGAGTCGCTCACAGGTCCAACAACCTATTCTTCCAACTTCAACCACCTCTCTCACCTGGAGAGAGTGTTGTACAAACTGGCCAACAAGCCACACATCGTCAAACACTACACGTCCACCACAATCCACGGGAATCTAGACACGAACACCCCAGGGCAGCTCCAGACAGGTGTAACAGTATAACCGGGCTTAGCAGGGATGAGACACTTTTGTTTTCTCAATTTGGCAACACAGAATAGACTCACATTCTGGATTCTCAAGGATGTGTGATGAGTTGTCCACGTAGGGGTCGATTCAGACTTCCCGGTTTAGAACAGAGAAGGGAGTACCAATTTTCCAGAAAAAACATAGACTCTTTCCCCAAATCCACGCAGGCTTATCATTCAGGGAATATACACACCGGTTTTCTCAGAGCCAAACACATACCATTCAAATCACAGGGATGCCTGAAGGTTCTCTACAGGAGTCAGGTTGGTAGTACTATCCAGGCTCTATACGCATTCAGACAATCATGTAGAATGGGGGAGGAACCCTTCTCACGGCTCACCCTGGCCATTTTATTCGCATGCGTCAGGGTTGACACTTCTCACCCATGAAACTGCATGCATTCCACCAGCACGCATCTCCCTTGTATGTTCTCCCCTTGCCAGAAACTTAGGATAAAACATAAAATGCACATGTCTTTTGGGATAATATTAAAATATTATTCCCAGGCTTAAGCCCCCTAGGCTTAGCCCCTAGGCTCAACACTTAGCCCCTTTTCCCACCTTCCAACCCCTAATTCCTTTCCCACTCTATTGATGCTTAGTCCCCCTTCACTCATTCATCATGGTCGGTCTGCACATGGTGGTGTTTATATTTTATTAATTGTTCTGCGTGATTACATATACAACAACAGGCTCTTGGCCTTCAACACTCAGGCTCCCTGGCCTAACAAACACATAAGCCTCCAGCTTATAAAAACTTGGCTCACCAGCCTATAAAACATAATTACAATTCATTTCAGAACATGGTTTACAATGGGGCTCGGCCTTGGGGACACTACAAATCCATTATGTCTGGAATGATCTTTTCGGTCAGAAATGCTTTTTGTTTCACTCAAAAAGGTTTATGTTTTCCCAGGATACAACCATTTCATTCAGATTTGGAGGTATAAATCCTGAATACACATTTTTTAAATTTTTGCAAAGTATTATTTTGGTTTTATATTATTTATTTTTGGGTTTCTACTCTTTTGTATCTATGTATTTTCTTTGCCCCGCTACCTGTGCGATCTCAGAAAATCATAAACATATAGGAAAATGTTCATATTCTGGGTAAGTTAACTGAGATTCAACCCTTGTTGTCATCAAGAAGAGAAAATAGTATTTTTTTTCCACGCTCTCCAAGACCATCTTCAACAACAAAAACAAAGAAAACAAAAACAACCAAATCCTCTTGCTAAACAATACAATATGTTTTTCTAGACCATTTGGTTAAAATTTGTCGTATTAAGTAAGAGATGTTGAGATCAAGTCTCTCTTTGTTACTTTTTTTTGAAAATGTTCATGCTAAAATTGTAAAGTGTATTTCACTTCAACTATAAAAGTGAATCACTATAAGTAGATTTGATATCTTATTTTAGAGTTATTTATTTTTCATGTGACTTATCTTTTATAAAGTAATTTCTTTGTAAAATTGATCCCCACTTCTCTCTATAAAAGTGGGTTACTTCATAAAGAAACTTACACCACCACCTGGTCCTTTAGTTACCGTTTATGCCATTTTTTTAAAAAGGGCACAACTCTTAGATCCAAAGTTTATTTTCAGTGCCGTTTTTTTTAAACCGCCTAACTTTTCGAGGTATTTTCATCCAAATCATCAATTTCATTTTTAAATCCATGTTGTCTGCATATTTAATAAGGCTTCTACAAGTAATCTCTTGCTTACCACCACCAACTACTTCCAATGGAAATCCCATATGGAGGATTTATTAAGAAGTAAAGGCTTGTACTGGATGACCTTGGGAAAGGAAACAACACCCACTAATGTTGATAAGAAAGTCAAATGGGATAATAGGAATGACGAAGCACATGGATTAATCAGAATGTCCATCTCTCCTAATTTAAGGTTCCACCTTCAATTAATTGATCAACCAACAGAAGCTTGGGACAAGATTGAATCTGTGTTTGGTAAACACAATATTATTCGAGGACAACAGTTAGAAAATCAAGTATTGACTTTTAGTCCAAATGATTTTTCTTGCATTGAAGACTATCTATCTAAGTTTAAAACACTCAAAATTTTATGTGAAGAATGTAATATAAAGATAGAAGAAGATCATTGCATCTATATTATTCTTTCTAAGCTAGGTAGTTCATATTATTTGTGTGTATCTACCTTTTATGCCATGCAATAGGCTCTAGGGACAACTTATAAAAAACCCAGTCTTGAGAACTTTTGTGATGCTTTGATTAGAGATAAAGATAATCTTGTACAACTTGGAGTGATCAACACTACAGGTACCTCCAACAAAGCCTTACTCATCCATCAGAAAGATAAATCCAATAATCCCAAGAAGCAACATCCTCGCCACAACAACAAGTAATACAAGGGTCCGAAATCCACTCAGACAACTTCCACTGCTAATTGTGACAAAGGAGAAAAATATAAAAGTAAGAAGACTGAAAGACATTGCAGCTTTTGTGATAAAGATGGTCATGACGAGTGAAAATGTTTCAAGAAGGTGGAATCTTTAGAAGAAGTGATGAATAAGCACAACATCAATATTGATTCTACTTCTTCTTCTTCTTCTCATGGAGATGTACTTTCTTCTTCTGTTTTCTCCTTCAATACAACTTCTACTTCTTCTTCTGATGAGTGGCTTATTGATTCTCGAGCATCTTATCATATGGCTAAGGATAGAGACATATTTTCTGCTCTAAATGAATGTAACACCAAGAAAATATTTGTCGGTGATGATATATCTCTTAGTGTTAAAGGATCTAAAACAGTTCAAGTAGAAAATGATCATTTCAATGATGTATTATGTGTTCCAAGTCTCTCTTGTAACCTTCTATCAATGTATCAAATCACTCATTCAGGTGAAGGTAAAACTGTAGAGTTTTCACCTCACCAATTTGAAATCAACGATCTAAAAGATCCTAAGTATGTTCTTTCAATTGGAATTGTTGATGATATTACCAAGTTGTACAAGTTTGACAACTTTGGGTAATCATCTTTTTCATTAGTTTTTGTTTCTCATAGCAATGACTTTAGAAAACTTTTGCATGAGTCTTATAGTAGTCTAAACTATCGCTCATTTCAGCAACTATGTAATCCATAGATGGTGACTAGTATTCCTCTTGTTTCATGTAGAGATGGTGTTTGTGTCGGTTGTGTTCTTGGAAAAAATCTTCGGGACAACTTTGAAAAACGTGCCTCTTGGCACACCTCAGGCCCTTTGCAACTTGTTCAAAGTGATTTCTGTGGTGCACTTTCTTCTCCTTATTTTTCTCGGTACAAGTATTTATTAAATTTCATTGATGAATTTTTCAGACGTACTTGGGTTTACTTCTTAAAACTTTAGAGTGAAGTTTTTGATAAGTTTTTGTCCTATAAGGCCCTTGTAGAAAAACAATCTGGACATCAAATTCAAAAGTTAAGAACATATAATGGAGGCGAATATGTGAACAATAATTTTACAAGTTATTGCACTACAAAGGGAATCCAAATGCAACACATTGTTCCATAAACACCACAACAAAATGGTGTTGTTGAGAGAAAAAACCACACATTAAAAGAAATGGCTAATTGTATGATCCAATCTAAGGGATTAAGTCCAAAGTATTGGGAAAAATCAATCAACTGTGAAAATTACATAGCAAATCGCACTCCCACAAAGGCTCTTAAAAATATAACACCGAAAAAATCTTGGACTAAAATTAAACTAGATGTAAGTCACTTCCGTGTATTTGGCAGTAGAGCATGGGCTCACATTCCTGATGAGAAAAGGAAAGCATTGCAGCCTAAAAGTGAGAAGTGTATATTTTTTGGTTATTCTGAAGATGTTAAAGGTTATAAACTTATTCAACCACATTGTAATGAAATTATTATTAGAAGAGATGTTAAATTTGATTAAAATATCTTGGCATGCGAGCCTAATTCAGCGGATGTGCCTTCTTCGGTTTGCGAGCCATCTTCGGCGTTTATGTCTTCTTCTATTCCTATTTTGGTTTCTTCTTCATATGATGACAGTGAGGATGAAAATCTATCTCTACCTTCTCTCCTTCCTCCAAATGAGTCCTTTGAACCTGAACCAACACCAGCTCCACAACTTCCTAGATGGGTCTGTTAAACATGAGAACCAACTAGTGATCTTGTCAGTGATCCTTTAGATCAACATCAAACACGTTCACAATCCCAATGAGTCTCTTCTCTTTTGGCTCAAGTTTTAGAGACTCATGATTCAAAGACATTTGTATAAAATTCAGGTCATCCAGATTGGGATCCAACAATGAATGAAGAGTATCTTTCTTTAATGGCCAACGATACTTGGGATCTTTTACCTCTTCCAAAAGGAAGAAAACTTGTGAGATGTAAATGGGTGTACAAAACTAAGTATGAATCATATGGAAGTGTTGAAATATACAAAGTTGGGTTAGTTGGCAAAGGATTTTTCCAAGTTGAAGGAATTGACTATAATGGAAGCTTTTCCCCCATAGCCAAAATTAATTCCATCTGCCTTGTTCTTTCCCATGATGCCTCACATAAATCGGAGGTCCATCAGAGGGATGTTAAATCCTCCTTCTTTCACAAGTATTTTCAAGAAGAAATCTACATGGAACAACCTCCTGGCTATGTCCAAAATGACTCTATCCTTGTTTTGCGCCTTAAGAAATATATTTATGTTCTTAAGAAAGATCCCAGAGCTTGGTATGCCAAAATGAACAACTTTCTTATTGACATCTGATTCTGTCGATGCCATTTTGATCTGAATGTCTATACAATGAAAGTAGAAAGCCATCTCATAATCCCTTTCCTTTATGTTGATGACCTTATCCTTACTGGTAGTGACTCAAAACTTTTAAACCATGTGAAAACCAACCTTAAGAAGAAATTTGAAATGATAGACTTAGGGATTTTTCACTATTTCCTTGGCCTCCAAGTTTTGCAAACCAATGAAGGAATTTTTATTTCCTAGTCTAGGTATGATTGCGACCTTCTTCATCTCTTTCACATGGATGATTGTAAACCAACCCCTTCTCCATTCGAGTATGGAGTCAAGGTTACTACCACTTGTACTTCTCCCAAAGTTGATGCCACCCTGTAACTTAAATTAGTTGGTAGCCTCTTATACTTGACTCATATCCATCCTAATATTTCCTTTATTGTTGGTATTTTTTGCCGGTATATGAAAACACCCCATGAAATCCATTGCAAAGCAGCTAAAATGATACTTAACTATGTACATGGTACAATTTAGTTTGGGATACATTACATTTCAGGGGGACTCCTTTATTAGTTGGTTTCACTGATTTAGATTGGACCAACAATCGAATGATCAGAAGTCTACTAGAGGTTATGTTTTCAGCCTTGGTTCAGGACCTGTCACTTGGGCCTATAAGAAACAACATGCTATTGCAATTTGTTTAGTAGAAGCAGAGTACCGAGCAATAGTAAATTCAAGTCGGGAAGTCTTGTGGCTTTGACAGATCCTTTCAGAGTTTGGATTTCAGCAACAACATCCGACTAGTCTTTGGTGTGACAATCAAAGTTCCATCAAGCTTGAAAAAGACCTAGTTCAACATCAACGTAGCAAGAACATCAAGATACACATGCACTTCATTAGGAATCAAATTCATGATCAAGTTATTGACGTGCTCTTTTTCCCTACAGAATATCAAGTTGAAGAAATTTTCACAAAGTCTCTTACAGAAGAAAATTTTTCCAAACTTTGATCTATGTTAGGAGTTATGGAAGTTGTCATTAAGGGGTTATAGGATCTAATGCCTCATTCCTTCTCCTATTGTGTCACTATTGTAAATCCTTAAATCCTATCCCAAGTTTTTCTTAAGGGGGGATGTTAGGATATTTAGACTCTTAGGAGTTAGTTAAGATCTACTTCGTCTAATGTGTCATTAGGTAAAAGTGTGTTTCTTAGTGTGTTTCTTTAGTATGCATTATTATGCATTTATAGTTAGGAAATCCAATGGTCACGATATTTTCCCGACATAGAGTGATATGACGGTTCATATTATCATCGATCTTAATAGCCAATGATCCGTGGATTAACACCTGATTGGTCTATCATCTTTATTTAAAGAGAATGGAGGGTGATTTTACGATGATAAATTATAAGAATCTCTCTTGTAAAATATCTCTGTAATCCTTTTCTTTTGCATTAATAAACTGCTCCAAGTGGTCGCGTTGGTTGGGGTCGTGGATGTTTCCCCGTAGGGGTTTTACCACGTCAAAAAATCAATGTGTTGATCTTTGATCTGGTTGTGTGAGTAGTTATTGAAGGTGTTCATCCTCTGTTGGAATACTTTCATTGTAGAACACCACAGAGGCTTTGTATGGATGGATAGACTAGTGCAAATAGATGTGGCATTGATTTCCAAGATCACAGGACTTCAAACATTTGGTGTGAAACAAGAAGAGTATCTATATAACAAAGAACATGAGAAGGAATTAAGAGAACAAGTTAAAATGTAGTTCAACACTACTCAGGGAAATAGAGGGATTTTCATTAAGGACATCAATCATAATGCGACTAAGTTCTCCAACAATATTATGGCTTGTAAAATTCTCAGGAAATTTCGTAGAGAGGAAGCCCCACCAGGCATGATTGCAATAGATGCGAAGTGCGCTAATGAAGTTATGTTCAGCTGGGCACCTTACCTATTGACCCAATTTCTAATATATTATTGCAACGCGTAGGATAATGGAACCAAGTTCCATTATTCATGGTTAATCATATTAACAGTAGTGGAAAGCCAAGGATAATAAGATGTAGGAGGATAATAATGCAATGTTCACCATTTTTTTGGAAGACATACAACAACATACAATGAATGTGTGGTGCATAAAAATGGAGGTAGCACAAGAGACACGGGGGATATCCAAATTCAAGGCATCCCTCCATGATATATGTATCCAAGCCATGAGGGATCCCAAGAAGGAGTGGATCGAGATGCAATTTTGCGTCAAGAAAAAATACATGGAATGGATCATTAAAGATTGTCCTACGTAGTGGTAGTCACCAGTAGAAAAACCAACGATGAGGATAGGCACAACGAAGTCCTCTAAGCCTAAGGATAAGGATGAAGCAAGCTTATAAGCAAGAACTGGTAGTCCAAATGACAATACTAGAACAAATACAATTTGGACTCAGCCAACTGGGAGTAGCATAGTACCAAAATGGTCGAGGAGGACACCCACTACAGTAATAAGAGGAAGTCGTCCACAGACTGGGAAGAAATATACTACACATGTTGTAGAATAAGGATCCCTAGGTACAACAAGTGGGGTGAAAACCTTCCAAATAGAAAGGAAGACCATGCAAGGAAAACATACACGCAAGAAAATAAAGTATGATATGGAGGACCCAAACATCACGTTGACATAGGATGATGCAGATCTTGTCACGGACAAAGTCCAAGACCGAGGTGAAGAAATCGTCCGAGTTGCAAAAGCACAGTGGGAAGACATCATGGCCAAGTTGCTAGATGCCCATGAAAATATAAAACAACTACATAAACAAGTAGGATCACAAGCCTTCGTGCACTAACAAGAAAGGACATAGAGGCCACCTACGTAGAAAGAAGGTGAAGAAACCATGTAGTATTTCATCCAGGGCAGGGAGACATTCATGAAAACACATAAAATGATTAGGTTCAATCATGAGATGGCATAGAAACCCTTGGAGGAGGTGGAACAAGTTGAGATGGTCATGGAACACATACCTACAAAGGCCTTATATAGGCTACAAGCGAATGTCATGCAAGATGTGCAGTTTAGGGCCTGCGCAGATGCCATAAATTTGGAGGTGGGAAGAGGGGTTGTAGAGATGATCCAAATAACGTGAAATCAATTGAATGAAGGGATGTAGGAAGATAAATAATGCGTAGACATATTATATCAAGGATTTACAACAACGTAAAACCACATCCCAAACAGTGTGCAAGCAGTAGAAAGAAGTGCAGAGGAGAAGATCGACCTAATTGCACAAAACATCGATCAATACAAACAAGAAATCAAGGAACTTAAGGAAAGGCTGAATACCATGAGTCCTCCCGAGGTTTGAGAGAAGAGGCAACAAAAATATGCACTCCAAATGGTTGAGATGGAAAAACAAGACAAGTAGATGAATTGTTCGACAAAGCCACCCAACTCTAGACAATTTTGAAAGAGGACGAGCAGGTCCAATATTGGGAACATTCAAAAGAAAGAGTCAGCGCAACCATACAAGACCTCAGACAGAGGCAAGAAACAATTAGAATCATAGAGCACCTCAAAGGTACTCAAGATATTAAGAAGTTACAATCAGAGTTGAAAGCAATGTAGATGTAGAAGAAAGAAATACAGGCACAAGTGGAACCCCTTCAAGAGAAAGTAGTGCAGATGATCGCACAGTTGGAGGTGGAAAAGAAAAACATGGCACACGCACAAGAAAAGAGCGTAGTGCTAATGCAGGAGGAAATAACAATGCAAACACTAGAAACGCTAATAGGAAAAGTTGTGCAGATAAGAGAAAGAGGAAAGGAATGGAAGGACAAGTTCCAGAGCCTGGAAAAGGCTATTGAGGAAGCGTTCACTGCCTAGGTGGCTCGGGATGATCCAAATGTCACTGTTTGGGGATTATTGGGAGTAGGCCTATTTTGAGGAAATACCTATTTTTGGAAGGTAAAACCCAGTTTTGGATAAGAACAACTAGGAGGAAAAGAGGCATGTGCGAGGGAAATCGACATGAAAATGAGGAAAGCATGTAAGGCTCGCAGGAAGGAAAACCTAACCATGTTAGGGTTAGGGTTTTGGTAAGATATTTTAACGGTTAATAAGCTGGAAATCTATTATAAATAAGAACCTAGGAGGTCTAGGTCGGGGGTTGTTTGGGTTTTGGAACTATTGGAAAGATTCCAAAATAGTTCTGACACATTTTTTTAAGTTGTTGAGCTATAGAAGAGAAAAATAGCTAGATCTTCATGGTTAGATCATAGGCTAAGGAGCTTGTTGTGATCTATTCCGCTTCACAGAAGTTGTTGAACCTTTTTCATGATTGTATGATTGAAATTGTAGTGCACACAGTGTCATATTTTGTAGCACACCTAATAAAATACCCTAAGAAGCCAAATCTTTTTGGATGTATCCCAGGAGCGGGTGAACCATGCTGAAACCTATGTTATGTGTTTTTTTTTATTACATATTTAGCTTCTTCTAGTAGTTATATTATGATTGGATGAATGAATGATTGAGTTATATCTATTATAATTCATGCATGGGCATAACAAATGAATGAATCTTAGGATTAATATAGAGAATAATTAGATCAAAGCTTGAAGAAGATAAAATATAACCCCATATCCCCACTCATTCCTAGATTGCAAACACCTAAGCATTGCAGTCACCCATAGAACTATCTCAGGTGAGACTGCAAAGTACATTATGTGTGTTGTGTTTCCTTCTGATTTAACAGTACGGTTGATAGTTTTAGAGGTTTTTTTTGGAAACTTGTGTAGAGACCCAGCTTAATTAAATACAAAATTTTAATTCAATTAACATATAATTTCCTTCTCCTAAGTAAATTATTCATTCACATCATAAGCATAAATATTATGCATAAGTTAAAATCTATCTACAGCATGGAAATAACTCAACAATTCACAATAAAATACCTGCTTCTGATGCTAATTCCCGTCGATATGGCTGTCCCTTCCCTGCTGCCTTGCTATTGTCTTGCCTAGCCTGATGAACTAACCAACACTGCCCAAACCGACTATCCTCCCATCCAGCTAGGAGCATCCTGTCCGGCTCCCTAGCTCCAGGAAACCGAAAGGAATCCTGTCCCCCGTGCCCAAAACCCCTAGCAACCCGGTGCCCCCTGCAATGATACTCACAGTCTGCAGAACTCTCCCATAGAACCAAAGAAAACAAGCCAAGAAACTAGTGCTCTCGTCCCCCTCCAAAATGCTTCCTCCCAAAAATAAAAAATCCTCCTCCAAAAGAATGCCTTCCACCGTAAGTCTCTCCCCGTCATATTCCCCCTTCACCGACTCTTCCTTTCATTAATTTCCTTATCCATTTATTTATTATCTTATCCCCTTGTATTTATTATCTTATCTTATCTTATCCTTACATTTAATGTCCTATTCCCTTCCATATACGTAAGTCTTAATAAATTAAATTATTAACCCCATGAATTATTTACTCACATAATTAAAGAGTCGATCAATAATTAATTAATCATTGAAAGTTATGAACAAATAATTAATGATAATTAATTTAATATTATATAAGAAATGATTATTGTTTAGCTAATATCTTAGGACAATCAGATTATCAATTAATTATAATTAATAATCTTATACATTTATTTAAGCAGGGTCGTTACACACACCCACCCTTCAGGAAACTTCATCCTGAAGTTAAGGTATCTTATGGTACAAAGGAAAATAAACATGGTTCACACATTCATAACAATTGACCGACACTATCAGTAAGTAAGTCAAGAAAACTCATACATACTAGTGTATATGTACAAGAAATGCATGTGTAGCTAGTACATACAAATCGCGTGCATGTACTAATAATCAAAACTATCATCCTTTAGTAATTTATGTATGCATCCAATCGAGTTAGCAAGACTAGTCTTTTATAAAAGACAACAAACCAATCAATTGTTTGAGAAATACTTTAATTACTATTATCTGGTTCAATAATTTTATTTAGACAAATGTGTTTTAGTTACGTAATTATGAATATTCATATATACACATTTCATTTTTTTTTTGAAGGGAAAACATTAAATTCCACCATCAGACAAATCTCCATACTCTCTCAACTATTTCTACTCATCCTTCCTCCCTAACCTACTTCCATATCCATTCCTATCCTTCCTCTACTGGACTATCTTGGAGTGTCAACTATATTGACCTAACTCCAAATAGAACCCGTAAGTGGAAGTGTCACTATCTCGACCAAGCTTCCCTAGCAGGCATCTGACATTCATCATCACACGTCTTGGGGAGCGTGAACCAACACCATCTTCCCATGACTTCAGGTTTCATAGGATATACGGTGGGAAATGACTCCACCCCTCCTAACAAGACTAGGGTCCACACCCTACAATGGAGGATACATGGTGGGAAATGCCTCCACCCCTCCTAACAGGACTAGGGTCCACACCCTACAATGGAATACACAGTGGCACTGTGTTGCTGGGGTTTTGTCATCGTTTATTCAGTTTTGGGCAGTCTCTTCACCTGAAATCCTGCACTAGTCCACATATCATAGAAATGCATCCAAACCAATATAATTTCACATAAAATATTCATACCATAATGTTTCTTCCCTAGTGGTCACGATATCCACTTTCATCATCATTATCCCTTGGCTATTTCATAGCCCATAACCTATAGATTAGTCTGTAACACAAACTCATACATTTCTATGCATTATCATTATGTAATTGCATACTATCATCATTTCAATTTGGTATCCCTGTACCGATAAATTAACATCAAAGTTTTCCAGTTAGAAATAGATCTCATCATATCCCATAATTCAATTTCGACACCCATTCATAAGATTATCATTTACCAAAATAGATTGCATCATATCCAACATTATTCTAATAGCATTTATCCTTCATAAAATTCCCATTCTCACAATATGTTGCATCAGATACATCATCATGAATAAAATTTAATCATTCGTACAATTTACATTCACATAGTAGATCACATTACATACATCATCAATAATAACATTTAAACATTCATAAAACTTCATACATTTTAAAGTTTAAGTGTATCATTTAATAGTTTTGTTGTGACTAGAAAATAAGTATATAGGTCTCAGGTAATCCTGGCTATCTAAGTCAAAAGGTGGTGTCACATACATCCTACCTTCGAGAAACATATTCTCAAGGTGGTCAAAAAGTGAGGGATAGTCTCATTGTAGTGTCTCGGCGTATTCCCAAGTAGAAGATCCTGGTCTATACTTGTCCCACTGGACCTTAACTTGGTCTACCCAATGATTCCTGAGCTGTCGAACTCTATGGTCCAATATGCGTAATGGTTCTACCGTGAGGGTTCCCACATCCGATACTTGCAATTCCTTCCAATTTAGTTTATGTGATTCATTAGCAACATAATGACGTAAAATAGATATATGAAATACATTATGAGTTTTATGCAAGTGGGGTGGCAGTACGAGACGATAGACAACGGGTCCAATTTTCTCTTGGATTCTGAATGGTCCTATAAATCGAGGTGAAAAATTTGTCCCCTCCCCAATCCGTATGGTACTCTTATTAGGCCTAATACGAATGAAAACCTGGTCTCCCAATTCATAACTTCGGTCGGTCCTGTGTGCATCTGCATAACTTTTCTTCCTATCCTGTGCTTCCTTTGGTCTCTACCTAATCTGAATCACCTGTTCTTCCATCTCCTTTATCAATTATGGCCCAACTGTTACTCAGTCTTCTAGTCTATCCCACCTCAATGGCGTTCTGCATGGCCTCCCATACAAAGCTTCATAGGGTGGCATTCCGATGGAGCTATGATAACTGTTATTGTAGGAAAACTCTACCAAAGGTAGGTACTTCTCCCACTAGGTTTGATTATCCATTACATACATCCTAAGAATGTCTTCCATGACTTGATTTACTCTCTCAGTTTTCCCATCTGTTTCAGGATGATAAGTTGTGCTTAAGTTCAACTGAGTCCCCAACGCTGACTGTAAACATGTCCAAAACCTAGAAGTGAATCTGGAGTCCCTATCTGAAATGATCTTCTTAGGTATCCCGTTCAAACGGATAAACTCACTTACAAACACACGTGCCACATCAGTGACATCGTAAGTGTCTCTAACCGGAATGAAATGAGCACTCTTGGTTAACTTATCCACTATCACAAGAATGACATTATGTCTATGAGATGTGAGTGGAAACCCCACAACAAAATCCATAGAGATGACTTCCCATTTAGACATAGGAACATCATGTGGTTGTAGGAGGCCTGTCGGGCGATGGTGGTCGGCTTTCACTTGTTGACACTCTAGGCATTTCGTGATGAAATGGACTACATCGCGCTTCATGCCTACCCAGAAGAAGAGCTTCCTCATATCTGCGTACATCTTCTTCACACCCGGATGCACACAATAAAGTGCTCTATGGGCTTCCTTCAGTATGATGCTTCGAATATCCCCAATCTCAGGGATGTACATCCTTCCTCGATATCTTAACAGTCCGTCTGTTTCCAGACTATATCCTTCATACTTTGGATCTAACTGCCTCCCACTCTGGAGGTTTGAAGTAACCTTTAAATACCAACTGTCTCCTGGGAGTTGTGTCAACACATGTTCCCTCGGATTGACCTTTAAGGTTACCAAGGAGAAGATACGTCATCTCCTACTCAAGTCATTTGCAACCACATTTTCCTTTCCCTTTATGTATGAAATACAAAAATCATACTCACTCATAAAATCACTCCATCGCCTTTTCCTGGCATTCAGATATCTTTGAGTGAAGTGATGTTTTAAACTTTGATGGTTTGTTTTGAGCTCAAAGTTTCGCCCAGCAAGATAGTGCGTCCAAAGTTTCAGAGCTAGCATTACAGCTGCCAACTCTAAATCATGAGTCATGTATAACTCTTCGTGTTTCTTCAACTTCCTTGATGCATAAGCTATCACTCCTCCATCCTGCATTAGCATGGCCCCCAACCCTTGCTTCGAGGCATCCGTGCATACTGTGAAGTCCTTTTCCATATCCGACACTCGTAGAATTGGCACACTAGTTAGTAACCTCTTAAGATCAATGAATGAACTATCGCATTCTTCTGTCCATTCATACCTGACCCCCTTGCGTTGAAAAGTGGTGATGGGTTTCGCTATTTTTGAGAATCCTTCCACAAATCTCTGGTAATAACTTGCTAGCCCCATGAAGCTCCTCACCTCATGGTCATTTTTCGGCACTGGCCATTCCATAATGGCCTTTACCTTTTCTGAGTCCACAGAGATTCCTTCGTCGGAAATGATATGACCTAAATAGTGGATCTCTCTCTGGAAGAAGGAACACTTCGACAACTTCCCATACAATTTGTTCTCTCTAAGGTAGGACAACACTATTTGCAAGTGTTCCTCATGTTCTCTTTAATTCTTGGAATAGATGAGGATGTCATCTAAAAATACTTGTACAAAATGGTCTAAGTACTTCCGGAATACGTCATTCGTGAGACTCATGAATACTGCTGGTGCATTGGTCAATCCGAAAGGTACTACAACAAACTCGTAATGTCCAAACCGAGTTCGAAAGGAATTTTTTGGGATATCACCTTCCTTAATCCTTAACTGATGATACCCTGATCGCAAATCAATCTTTGAGAATACCGCGGCTCCTTTCATCTGATCGAAGAGGTCATCTATTCGTGACATTGGGTACCTATTTTTCACTGTAGCACGGCTCAAGTCCCTGTAGTCTATACACAGTCATAAGAACCCATCCTTCTTCTTTACAAAAATTACTGGTGCGCCCCAGGGTGAGACACTGGGCCTTATTAGTCCTAAGTCGAGTAACTCCTTCAACTGCATTTGCAATTCAAAAAGTTCTGGCGTTTTCATCCGATACAGAGTCTTGGATATTGGTTCTACACTAGGTTTTATCTCAATAGTAAAATCAAGCTCCCTCTCAGGAGGTAACCCTGGTAACTCATTCGGAAAAACATCCTGAAATTCTGAAAATACCGGGTACTGATCCAATGAGGGTCCCTTCCTTTCATTCATTACTTCCACTACATAAAGTCAACACCCTTTCCTCAAGCATCACTTGACCTTAGTAGTTGATATAAAGTGTAACAACACTTTTCTCTGTACACCCTGGATCTCTACTGGTCTTCCTTCATCATCGACACAAAGCACCCTCTTTGCGAAATAATATACCAACGCTCGATGAGCTGCTAACCAATCCATTCCAATGATTAGGTCATATTCCCCGAGGGCAATGATGTATACCTTCAACCTGG
>ML780310.1:1575732-1605177 GCA_009831015.1 Picea engelmannii
ATATATATATATATATATATATTTACACTAAATTATTTTTACACTTAAAATAATAAAAAAATAAACGAACACACACAAAAAAAAATATAAAAATTTTAGTAAACAAAAAAAATCAAAATAATTAAAAAAAAAAAGTGAGGGCATGCATGGATTCCATGTGCCCTCCTTGCTTCCTCCATATCCCTTATATCTAACCCTAACCTCTATCGTCTTAACCCTAATTCCTCTTTTCCCATCGTTTCATCTTGTGAAGTTTCTGGTTACGCGGTCGACCGCCATGGTTAACCCTCTCCTCCATACTACCTGCAACGGGTGGGTGAATCTATAGGCTTTTGCATCAAGTGAATTTGGAGAGGAACTGTAATTGTTATTATTTATGTTTTCTTTCATGGCTACAGTTTTCCTTTCATAACAATAGTTTTCAGTTTTCCTTTCATAGCCATAGTTTTCGATTTTCCCTGCATCCTTCAATTCAGGAACAAATAGGAAAGGATAGAGATAGAGTTGTACATATTCATTTGATGTGTTTTGAGTGTCAGGTTTGTGTCCATATTGTGTATAGGGCGATCTGACAACGAGGTTTATTGGGCTGTAATCCTTACAAATTTGGTAATGGGTTTGAGGACTCAGGCCAAACTCCTTTCTGTTCCTATGTAGGGCTAACATATAGATTTCTATAAGTCAATAGCAAGAACAGTCCAAGATTTGGGAGGATAGAGGCCATTTAAGACAACAAAATATCTAGAGATTGGTACTACCCTTTAATTTTCATAAGTGTGAAGCATCCGTAGCTGTGGGTTGTTTTCTTCTTATGGGAGATAGACAGAAGGGCACGAGAATTTCGCCGGCGAGTTCCACGAATTTCTATTAATTGTGGTCGATTTCGACCCTTCTAGTGTACGAATTCCCTATTCATGGGCTTGAAATTACATTTTCTCAGCTCTTTGGGGTTTGATTTAGCCAATTTCAAAGACCATTACAGTTAGGCATTCAACCAGCAGTTTGGAGCGTTTTTGAGCCCCTTTTTTTTAAATTGACAGATAAAAGATAACCGATGAATTCAACCATTTAACACCAGAAATTGACCATCTTTGAGACAGACAACGTCGAGCTTCCATATCTTTGTTATTTGGAAATCACTGAAGTTGTTGCCGTTGCAATAAACGTTGTATCTTCTCTGCTCTGGCACTGTAAGGCCGGGTGATGACTGCTAGAAAAGATAATTCTAGAAAAATGAGCAGTTCGGTGGTCGGCGTTGTTCCCGAATCCGTTTAGGACATCAATGTGTCTGGTAAGATATATGACGCCTGTTTAGATTAAGGAACCAATTCTACTTTAAAATTTTGTGTAATCAGTTTTTTTTACCTCGTCGCATATCGTGATTTCTTTATTTCTAGCAAATATTCGAGAAACTCCGTGACACAATTGTTAAATAGTAGAAGCCATACAATCCTGAATAGCGCATGAGAGTTTAGAGCTCTAATAGAGGCAAATTATGGAACAATTTGTTTGGTGAACGGTGAATCTGGCCTGCAAATCTTTTAAGAAATAAAGAATACACTCAGGAGATGCAAATTTATGTAGAAAATATTATTTCCCTATTGCATGACTTTAATCAACCCTCTATAGGAAGCTTTTACGGTTGAGTTCAAGTAAATTTGGTAAAAGTTAGACAGTAATTTCGGTATTTACTACACTATTTAAATCCAGTCTTTATTAGGAAGGTTTTCCCTTCAATTTAAGCAAATTTGGTAAGATATCTCAAGAATTTTTCCATTTACAGAGGATAGCACTGAAAATATGGATGAACAAATGGCCTTCTTGTGAAATTGACGCATAAGCTCTTACCTTGTAATGTATTCCCAATAAAGTGTATATGTTTTCACCAGCAATTTATACTTCCATGTCTAATTGCAAAGCTTTTTCACTGTTTATTCTACAAGAAAAAATTTACGCGTAAAAGATGGCTTACGTTCCACATTTGTAACAACCCTAGTAGTTAAAATTCGTGTTAAAATTCATATTGCATTTATTTATTTTTTATTAAAATTTTTGTGTTTTGTTTGCAGGTTAAGCGTGGCTAGAGTTAGCGCTTGGATTTTTGGCCCTTAGGCCCAGATTTCAAACAAAATCTCTGATACCATTTGTAGAGACCCAGCTTAATTAAATACAAAATTTTAATTCAATTAACATATAATTTCCTTCTCCTACGTAAATTATTCATTCACATCATAAGCATAAATATTATGCATAAGTTAAAATCTATCTACAGCATGGAAATAACTCAACAATTCACAATAAAATACCTGCTTCTGATGCTAATTCATGTCGATGTGGCTGTCCCTTCCCTGCTTCCTTGATGTTGTCTTGCCTAGCCTGATGCACTAACCAACACTGCCCAAACCGACTATACTCCCAGCTAGCTAGGAGCAGCCTATCCGACTCCCTAGCTCCGGGAAACCGAAAGGAATCCTGGCCCCCATGCCCAAAACCCCTAGCAACCCGGTGCCCCCTGCAGTGATACTCACAGTCTGCAGAACTCTCCCAGAAAACCAAAAAAAACAAGCCAAGAAACCAGTGCTCTCGTCCCCCTCCAAAATGCTTCCTCCCAAAAATAAAAAATCCTCCTCCGAAAGAATGCCTTCCACCATAAGGCTCTCCCCGTCATATTCCACCTTCACCGACTCTTCCTTTCATTAATTTCCTTATCCATTTATTTATTATCTTATCCCCTTGTATTTATTATCTTATCTTATCTTATCTTATCCTTACATTTAATGTCCTATTCCCTCCCGTATACGTAAGTCTTAATAAATGAAATTATTAACCCCATTAATTCTTTACTCACATAATTAAAGAGTTGATTAATAATTAATTAATCATTGACAATTATGAACAAATAATTAATGATAATTAATTAGTTAATATTATATAAGAAATAATTATTATTTAGCTAATATCTTAGGAAAATTAGATTATCAATTAATTATAATTAATAATCCTATACAATTATTTAAGCAGGGTCATTACAACTTGTTTAGATATGAACTTGGGTCATCCCAAGAACTAGATAGAGATATCAATAACCAACACAACTCTAACTTTATAATTACAAACAATCATGACAAATTAGTGTGTATACACAATATTCAAACAATATATATGTATATGTATATAATTATATATATATAAAAATAATATAAAAATAGATAATGAATATATATCTAATTACCACGGGACGATTTCCATTCAATCCCCCATCAATGTGCCCATATTTTCTACAATGTTTTTTAGTTGTCGCTATTAAAATTCTTATGGGACATGTAGTGCAACATTTTTTGCAAGGGAAATAACATCTACCATCACCCTTTTCACCCTCTTTACTTTTTTCCCACCTCTAATATTTTGCGACATTCTTTCGCACAAAAATACTCTTTCTGAATCGTCGTTGTTATAACAATATTTTCGCAACATCTCTAATTTGAAAAATATTTAGATATATTTTTTAATCGCGAGAGTGACGAGCATTGACCAAGTCAATGTTGAATTTGTTAAATACTTGGTGAATGTTTGAATAGTGTAACGATCAACATTGGATTGTCGCTCTTGCGATGAATGTTTAGCAAGTTGATGTTGACTTTGTCAAATAATTGGGTGATTGTTTGAATAGTGTAATGATCCTCATTGGATCGTCACTCTTAATACGATAACCAACAGTCGTCACAACATAGACATGAGTCCACTATCTTCACGTTCATCTCTCTTGAGACGTACACCTGGTTTCATCTCAAGAGTGACAAACGCAGGCTAGATTTATAAAAAAAATGAAAAATTCAACTCTTTATCTTCAATTTTGTGACGAAAGGGTACTTTCATCGCAAGTAGTTGTCTTAAATTTTTCAATATGTAGTAGTGCATTAAACATTTGGATGAGGTACAATATTTTCCTTGTCTTGTTAGCATTTCATTTATATAGTATACCTAGGATTAGAGTTTATTTCTATGTGTCATTCCATCTGTTGTAGTTTACCCCATGCCATAGAGATATTTTCCTCGTAACATTCACATTTTTCGATTTCATTCAAACTTCACACCCTTCATTTGCAAAAAAGTGATTATTTTTCAAAATATTTCAATAAACCACCTATAATAACCTTCAATTCCCATGAAGGACCTCAACTATAAAAAGTTTCTAGGTCTACGCCATCCTTTGATATCTTAATATTCTCAAGATTCAATATTGTCCCCTCCTATGAGATAATGTGGCCAAAATAGTGGATATTTGTCTAATAAAAGGTGAACTTTCTCAACTCTACATACAATTGGTACCCTCTGTTGATATCAAAGACTGGTTTGTGGTCTTAAGGTCTACCTCACGAGGATATGAGTCACATTGCATTTTTAGAGAGGTGGTACTCATCTTTGGCTAAAATGTTGGAATATTGTTTGTATGCTTTTACAATGAATGCAAAGGATGAATGCTAAAGAGAAAACCATGAAATATCTTCGAAGAAATATTATATATACAAATGTACAAATCTTATATACAATTATACAAGAATACATTAGATCATTTAGAGAAAATATAGGATAATGTGTGTGAGAAAAGATTTGTATCTACAATGTTTTGGAGTTTCCTCTCAACAAACATTATTTATTTCTTGTAAGATAAAATGGACTTGGAATCCTCTATGAATTTTATAAGATGAATAAATGGAAAGTTCTTCAAAGAAATTTAAATAATAAATTCATTATAAATAAAAAATTGTTTTGATAGAAAATACATTTGAAATCACATGCTTTTAGTTCAACTCTGAGAAATCACTAATGTAGTGCCTCGAGTAGTTATTTGCACGAGAAATTTATAAAAATATCCCAATACGACAAGTTCAATAATTCTTGAAACAAAATAACTAAAGCAACTTCAACAATGTCTTCACGATGATTACATGAACTGAAATGAATTTCATTTTCTTTTTACAAGCAAGGAATGTTCTCCTTGGGACTTGAAATGTAACAAGATAACTGAATAAATCTAGAGAAAGAACTTCTCATACCCAAATATTCATGTTTGTCTTTACAATACGTGGAAGATTTGTTGGAAAGAAACATAAAAGAAGAATATGTAGAGACAAAAGTTTTATCAGGACAATCCACCAAATCTTGGAGCGATAGAAATATGTTTCTTGCAAACTCTTCATCACTTTAGAAACTTTTGAATTCCAACCCCTTTATGGTTCCTTCTCTTTCCCTTTTAAAATATTCTCTCAGTGCTCTTGAAGTACTTAGGGTTTGTCTTTTTAGAATTTTCGACAAAATTCCTTTTCAGAGTAAATCACTATTATTTTTTACTTTACCGAATTCTAATTAATGATTTTATGTCATTGGAATTCATTCCTCCAAGTAGATCTGATTTTTTCCTTTAATAAAATACCTTTAATAATTTTTGAATTCCAAAACTTGAAGTTGTCTGCCTTAAACAATTTTCGACCGTGTTTTAATTTTTTGAATATAATAATGGATTTATGAGCTACGTAAACCACTCAAGAAATAATCTTCATTGTCTTATGTTTCCTATGAGTCTTCCTAACCACGATTCATAGTTATGGATATAAAATTATAAGCACAGGAAGTTGAGGTTCCAAGCAAATTTATCAGCAAATTATGAAAAAATATTTGACTATTCTTCAATTTATTAAAGACTTATGACCAATTTCACCTCTTTAAATCCATTCCATTGTCTTCCTCATCGAAATAAATTTCCAATCAGGTATGGTTTTCCCAAAACAAACACCTGTATATTGAGTTATGAACCTATGGATATCCTTACTCAGAAGTCATCCATCAAATTAGTGGATCAATCCTAGACCTTCATCAAAATTTACTCTTTTAAAATGAATTGCAATCCCATGTGCATTCCGGTCAAGAGTTTTTAATTTTCTTATAATGAAAATTTTAGCATAGTCCTCATGTGGAACAAAGGAAACTATAGATACTTTGGTGAAGATATTGTGCCTTAGGAAAATTTCATGAATTAATGAAATTTTGATAGCCGAGTGAGTGTCAATTCAAAGCATAGTCATAACACAGCAAGTTGTCACCTAGGGGTAGGTCTACGTCACCGCAACATGTCATTTGAGGATATGCTCATGTCATCGCCACATGTCCCAGTATGGCAGGTCCACGAAAAAGGGGGAAGAAACTTAGGATAGAAAATAATATTACAAAATTAAATGTAGGGTTTGTGGATTTATGGGCATGCAAAGTTAAAGGAGGTATGTGAGGGGATAGAATATGGTAAAAGTGAGTCAGTATGAGGTGAAAATTGGGAATAGAGAGTACAATATGGAGTATGTGCGACTACAAACCTAGAGACTCAAGAAAACGTTGATGGATGGTATGTGTCTCTTCATATACATTTCAATAAAATGACTAAGTGTGAAAAATGTGAAAAGTGCATTGTTGAGGACCTATGGCCCTAAATACATGTAAAAACAGGTAAATGGGGTAGTAAGTCATATTGCATATGCATATGACAAAATGACTAAGTATGAAAAATGGGAAAAGTGAAAAGTGCATTGTGGAGAATGTTAAAGTAAGATGTGTAATTTGTAGGTAGAAGGATTGCAAACCTGCCGACCTACGGGCATGCGAACCTGGGAATTGTTCCAACCCCCCATTGTTAGTTTCATATAAATCAAATTTGATGAAATGTTGTAAGAGTAAAATGTGGTAAGTGTTGGGGAAGTATATAATGGAATTATGTGAAATACGGTAAGTGAAAATAAGAAAATTGAAATGAAATATGAAATGTAGAAAAGAAAAATGGAAAAATAAAATTGTAAATGAATTATGAGAATGAAATAGAAAATTGAAATGAATGATGGGAAAATGGAAATGAATTATGCAAATGAACAGAGAAATTGTGAAAATATGGGAGTTGGAAACAGAAAAAAGAAAATAGGAAAAGTATAATGGTAAATGGTAAATGGAAAATTAAAATGGAAATGTAAAATGGTAAATGATAAATGGAAATGAATAATGAAAATAAATAAGTGGTGGGTATTATGAAAATTAACTAAATGGATAAAGAAATAAAAAAAGGCTAAGTATGGACAAAAACTTGGATATCTTGAGCATAGAGACTATGTGGATTTCCAATCGAACCATTCAGGCATTAAACCGATCTATGGAATGAACTCCAAAATTGGGGAACATATCATGCCTAGTACCAAATATTTAGGGGCGTGTTCAAATTGTGATGGGAAAATACTAAACAATATTTGTTGAGAATATGATGGCATTCCTTGTCCAACAATTCTTCGAAACCATTTTCAATATAATCAATGCTTGGTTTCTCAAAAATGCTATGGTATTGGGTTGAATGAGGAGTTTCCAATTTGGAAACACTTTCATCATTTTCCTTTTCCCCATCTGAAACTCTTGATTCATTAGAGATGTCCTAAAAAAATTCCTCCTTCGTGGAATGTTAATCTTTCCTATCAGTGTTCTCAAGATTAATTTATTCCACCAATTGTTCTTACTTCCAATGCTATTATGACTTTTCATCATTTGTTTCAACATCTTCCATATGAGTATGTTGGATAAAATATTCAAGTGGATTTCGTGGAGGCTCTTCAATTTAATTTTTTATCTTGTTCTTTGAAATATATTCATATGTAGTTTATGGGAGGATGAAATATTTTTCTTGCAAACTGGAATTTTCATTTTTGTTTTCAGTTGTATGACTTGAAGAAAAATTTTACATTCTTTGATTGGAGTTTTATTCCAAATCATTCACTTATTTGATTAGAATTTTACATTCTTGCTTCAACACAAGAGAGGTTTGTTGGGTAGCATCATTGAAAACATTTGGGATGAATTTTTTAGAAAATGAAGTTTCCAACACATCTGAACTAGTAATGGTCCCAGGAAACAACGAATAAAACCATTCAAGAGAATTCTCACCTAGAGTTTGTAAAAATAATCGACATGTAACATTGTATTCATTGATATTGAAAACATGACAAGCTATTTTGAAACTAAACAAGTGTTTCTCTGCATCCTATGAAGTATTCCCAAATAACGTGGAAATATTTTCAATAGAAATGTTTTTCATTTGAAAATCCACTTCCGGTAGATTTAAAGAGATTCTATGTAGTCCCCTCCTTATCTGGATAAATCTTCCTTTTGATTAGTCTTGTAAATCCATTTATGGGTTTGGTGGATAAGATAAAACAAAATAACAACATGAAATAAATTATTTTGTGGAGTCTCCATGAGGATTTTTTTGATTTTATTAAATATTTCCAATAGAATTACCAGGTCCTTTAGAGTTTTTTCAATGGAATCTCCAAGTATTTTATCCCCCCTAATATTTGAGGGTTCTTGGTTCTTTTTGAGGTCATTCAAATATATATGGAGAATATGTTTATAAATATGGTGCATCTAGAACAAGTAGAACACTAATTGAATATTATTTTTGAAACTTTAAACCGTGGAGACTCTCGTTCCTCAATCATATCTGAAAATAAGGTTTCAAATACCTTGAAAATAAATTGGATCCCTAGTATGGTTGCAAAAAATGTTAATCTAAAAGACTATTTTACACTATTAAGGTCAGTTTCATGAGGATATCAATTCCCCTACATTTTTAGAGATGTGGTACTCTTGTTTGGATGAAATGTTGGAAGATTCTTTGTATGGTTATACAATGAATGTAAAGGGTGAATACTAAAGATAAAAACATGAAAAAACATGAAATATTATATATACAAAAGTACAATCGTTATATACAATTATACAAACATACATTAGATCATCTAAAGAAAAGATAGGATAATGAGTGCCAACAAATATTTCTATCTACAAGGTTTGGAGTATCCTTTCAACAAATATTCTTTCTTTCTTGTAATATAAACTAAACTTAGAATGTTCTATGACTTTTTCAAGATGAATGAATGGAAAGGTCTTCAAATAAATTGAAATGATAAACTCATTATAACTCAAAAATTATTTTAATAGGCATACATTTGAAATCACATTCTTTCAATTCAAGTCTGAAAAATCACTAAGGTAGTGCCCCGAGTAATTATTTGCTAGAGACATTTATAAAATTATCCCAATATGACAAGTTCAATAATGCCTGAAAAAAAAGAACTGAAACAACTTCAACAATGTCTCAATGACGATTACACGAACTGTTCAATGAATTGCATTTTCATTTTGCAAGAAATGATTGTGATCCTTTGGACCTGAAATGTTACAAGATGGTTGAAAAACTCTATAGGAAGAACTACTCATACCCAAATCTTCTTGTTTGGATTTAAAATACACAAAATATTTGTTGGGAAGAAAGACAAAATAAGAAGATGTAGAGAGACAAGTTTTAGGAGGCCTATACACCAAATATTAGAGATATAGAACTTTCATTCTTGCATACTCTTCACCACTATACAAACTTCTAAATTGAAAACCCTTCATGGTGTCATCTCTTTCCATTTTAAAATATTCTCTCAATGTTCTTGAAGTAGTTACGGTTTGCCTTTCTAGAACTTTCCACACAATTAATTTTTAGAGTAAATGACTGTTAATTTTTACTTTATTGAATTATCATTAATGACTTTATGTGATTGAAATTCATGCCTCCATGTAGGGTCGAAATGTTCCTTTAATAAAATTTTGATTCCAAAACTTGAAGTTGACTACAGTAAACAAAAGTGGATTGTGTTATAATTTTTTGAACATGATAGTTGATTTCTTAGCCATGTAAACCACTCTAGAAGCAATACTCATTGTCTTATATTTTCAACGAGTCTTATTGAACATTATTCAATGTTTTGAATCTCAAATTATAAGCTCTAGAAGTTGAGGTTCCAAGAAAAATTATCAAAAAACCATGAAAACATAGCTGATTATTCTTTAAATTTATGAGAGGTTTATGACCAATTTCACCTCTGGAAATCGATTCCATAATACTTCTCGTAAAAATAATTTTCCAACGAGGTATGGTTTTCCCCAAAGAGACACTGATATATTGATTTATGAACTTTATAATATCATTTCTCAACAATCATCCTACAAATTTGTGGATCAATCCTAGCCCTTCATAAAAATCCATCCTTTTAAGACAAATTTTAATCCCACATGCATTGTGGTCTAGAGTTTTTAAGTGTTTATAAATAAAATTTTACCATAGTCCTCATGTGGAGCAAAGTAAACTATAGAGACTTTGGTGTAGCTCTCATGCCTTAGGAAAATTTCATGAATTAATAAAATTTTGATGACCGAGTCAACATCGAGTTATAGCTTGGTAATAACCTAGTTAGTTTCCATGTAATTTTCCATGTGTCTCTCATGGGTAGGTCCATGTCACCACCACATGTCATTTTAAGATATTTCCATGTCACTTGCACTTGTCTCAATATGGTAGGTCCACAAAAAAGGGGAAGAATCTTAGGATAGGAAATGATATAAAAAAATTAAATGTAGTGTTTGTAGAGTTATTGGAAAGTGGAGGTAAAGGAGGTAGGTGAGGGGATAAAAAATGGTAAAAATGACTAAGTATGAGATGAAAACCAATAATGATGAGCACATTAAGGAGTATCTAGGACTGCGTACCTAGAGACTCATGAAAACGTCAATGGATGGTATGTGGCTCTGCATTCACATTTCAATAAAATGTCTAAGTGTGAAAAAGGTGAAAAGTGGATTGTTATGGCCCTGAATACCGAAAGACATGTGAAAAAAGGTAAATGGGGTAGTAAGTCATCACACATCCACATTTGAGAAAATGTTTAAGTATGAAAAAGGTGAAAAAAGAAGCGTTCATTATGGAGGACACAAAAGTAAGAGGTGTAATTTGTAGGTATTTGGATTTCATACCTATTGGCATGCAGACCTGGGACTTGTTCCAACCCCACATTTTTACTTCCACATAACTCAAATTTGATTAAGTGTTGGAAGAGTATAACGTGGTAAGTGTTTGGGAAGCATATAATGATATTACATGAAATATGGTACCTGAAAATAAGAAAATTGAAATGAAATATGAAATATAGAAAATAAAAATAAAAAAATGGAAAAATTTAAATGTAAATGAATTACTAGAATGAAATAGAAAATCTAAATTAGTTATGGGAAACAAGAAATGAAACAAAAATTGGGAAAATATGAGAAATGGATATAGAAAAAAGAAAATAGGAAAAGTAAAATGGTAAATTTTAAATGGAAAATGAAAATGGAAATGTAAAATGGTAAATGGGAAATAGAAATGAATAATGAAGATAAATAAGTGGTGGGTATTATGAAAATTAACTAAGTGAATAATGAAAATGAAAATCGGTTAAGCATGGAAATGGGTTAAGTATGGAAATGTTTAAATGTGGAAAGGGTTAAGTATGAAATGAAGAAATAAGAAAATAAATGTGGTTTCAAGAAAGTACGTAGTTCCAATAATATGGGAATGGTTCCAAGAATTCCAAGAACATAAGTGTGGTTCTGAGACAATAATAGTGGTTCCAAGAAAAATAAATTGTGATGTGTTATCGCAAGGAGTCACCCCATGACTGCATAGGGGTAAGCCTTACACATCAAGAACTACGAAAATAAAGTTGATTTTGAAATTATGAGAGAGGTAGGGTTGAAGCTATCTACTTGACTTGACAAATCATATGAATTTATCCCTGCAAATCATCTTCCATATGGAGCAAAACAGATCATCCAAAAGCAATGTTTAGCCTTTGAAGGATTTCAAGTGGAATTTTTTTATGAGAAAACATAGAATTGCAAACAAAAAGACGTGAAAACCCTTTTCAAGAATACTATTGATATAATAAAAGAAGAATCATAATTTGAAGATTCTTTTCAGAAGAGATTTAGCAACACACAAGGTAGAAGATATCAAAGGATCCTCCTAAGCAACCCTCTCACACTTTTTGTTGAATAAGGACAAAGATTAAGAGTCAAAACAAAGAAAAAACATAGCTAAACACTACTTCCTTCTGCAAATGAATTCTTAACACAAAAAATGATAAAATAGGCTATCTTCAAATTAATCTGTCAAAGTACAAAAATAGAGCATGTCGGCCTCCCTTGGCTCATGAATCCCCTCTCCAAGAGATATTGTTGGATTACTGAGAGGGGTGGTGAATCAGTAATAGCGAAATTATAATCTTTTTTCTTTAAATGTTATATCAATGTAGAATTATTATCCAATAATGAGCAATAAGAAATAAACAATCACACACATACACAGTACACCAATTTTTTATGTGGAAACCCAAATCGGGAGAAAACCACATAATGATTTTTCTTATATGTCTTGAAGAATTACATTAATTGGAAGCACCAACTTCCTTTGTTTTCCAGCTGCAACTAGAAGGAGGCTCCAACCCCCTAGTTTCTCAGGCTGCAACCTGAGGGAAGCTCCAACTCCTCAATTCTCTAGCTACAACTAGAAGGAGGCTACAATCCCCAATGTTCCCCGGCTACAAATGGAAGGTGGCTACAACCACCTGTCCTTGCCCCGTCCTGCAACCCTAAAGTAGAAGTAGAATGATGAAACCACTGTCACACTATCATTGTGAGATATACCACTGTAAACATGTACCAATAAATCTAAACCATGCATCAACAATGCATCAACCTGTACCTCAACCTGTAATCAACCTGTACCATAAATAGGTGCATTAACCATGCACCAACCTGTACCATAAACAAGTGCATCCAACCATGTACAAATTATGTACCAATCATGTGTCAACTACTCATCAAATATGACTCATCAATATGTACCAACATCATCAACTATACACCTCATGTATGTGCACAAACTCATCAACTACTTGTCTCAACCATGTACTCAACATGTACCACAACCAAAATCCCTCATTAATTTCATCATCCAAATTTGATTTGTAGCTCTGTAATAGACCTAGTGTATATGATCACATTCCTGCCAATCTTCCTTAACTTTTAAAACAAAAGACTAGCATTTTCATCAAACTTTTCTTTAGTCTCACATGCCTAGTTTTGGATTAGTCAATAACCCTAACTTGAAGTAATCATAACTTTGAACCTATAATTTATAAATATATGAAACTGATACACAATGTTCTTTAGTGTGTTTAATGAAATTCCTCCAAGTGTCACTACTAGGAACCTCTCAGAAAAGGAGTTATAGCAAAAATGACATATCTTGTTGAATTCTGGCTTATTCTAGAGAGCGACCTTGTAGAGTGTGCCCTGCACAAAATATTTGATGAATTGATCTGAAAATATTACACAGCATACTAAAGACTGTACCCTAACCAACACATTTGGTCTCACTGAATTTGGATCTGTTATGAAGAAGTGATGACATTTTTACCCGAAACACTTGATTTTGACTAGTTTCAGGACTGGCCACAAACCCTATTTTCCATGGAGTGTAACTCCCAAACTTAGAAAGCATCATCAAAAGAATTTATCCTTCCTTGCATTTAAGCCTTATTTTCTTCACCTTCACTCAGAATTCTAGTTTATATATCCTTGGTTACCTTAGACACATATAGATATTCAATATGCTCAAGTGTGATTCAAATGAGAGAGCCTTGCCTCTTATTTACACTCTCCAAGTAGCTTCCTTAAAAACATCTTCTAGGTCACTTGGACCACTTTCCTTATTTTAGGGTTGGGTCAACTTCTAATTTCTCCATTAAATTTATTATTGAAATAATTTATTTTGTATTCACTTTGAATTATAATACACTCATCACTTCACTTTATTATTTACCTTTTAAAATATCTTAAACCACTTTGACTACTTTGACCTTTTGGGGCTTCTAGATGACATATGAGGGTCCTCCAACTTCATAAGGTCCTAACTCTCAAACCATGAGGAGTTATGTGACATTCTACATACCACCAGAAATGACATGAAACGTACTATCCATATAGAATAGTATTATCTAAAAATATATCATAACTCATATTGTTACCCATCAAACAAATGTGGGTCCATTACCCAAACCTGGGGTCTCCAACTTCTCATGGCCATAACTCTCTAATCATGAGGAATTATGCGACATTCCACATACCACCGGAAATGACATGACACGAACTATCCATATAGGATATTTTCCCTGACAAATTCACTTTCCTTCATCTCATTATTCCACAATTAAGCATGGGTTCTCTTACTCCACAAATCGTCTTCCCATGAGGGATTTCACCATAAGGGGATCAATTTGGAGTTCATCCATATTTACTTCTTATCAACCATGACAAGACAATAATGAGTCATATTTACATCAAACAATATTGGGTCCATTACCCAAACCTTTGTGCTACGGGGCTTTGTTCAAGGGTTGACATCAATGACCACCAACCTCAATCAACAATATCCCCCTTTGGCATTGATGGTAACACTCTGATGTAATACTGAAATCATATCACTCATGCTCCCCCTAGAACCATGCCTTTTTCCTCTGTATCTAATAAATCTATGCCCCCTAGAACCATGCCTCTGTCCTCTACATCTAATAAATCTGCTCCCCCTGGAACCATGCCTCTGTCCTCTACATCTAATAAATATCTCCCCCTTTGTCATCAATGGAAAATGTATCTTTCCATCTGGGTCTTCTCCCCCTGATAGACTGCCCTCTTATGGTGCTTCCTCATGTATATCTAAGACATATAATATAAGCATTCAAAAAGCATTCATTTTTGAAGTAGAAATAACTCCAAGTCTTTGAAGAAGATATTCAAAGGCTTCCCGTGGAAGTGGTTTTGTAAAGATCTCTACCACTTGTTCTTTTGTGCCCACTTACTCAACTTTGATGTTCTTTTCTGCAACTTGTTCCTGTATAAAGTTATACTTGATTGGAATGTTCTTCATCTTGGAGTGCATCACCAGGTTTTTTGAGATATTGATAGCACTTGTATTATCGCAATATATTGGAATGGGCTCATCATACTCAACCTGTATATCTTTCAAAATTTGTTTCATCCAAAGAACCTATGTACAACATGTTGTTGCTGCAATATACTTTGCCTCGGCTGTAGATAGAGATACCGATGAATGTTTCTTTCTTAGCCATGTGTTGACGGGCGAAATTGACCGCTCGTCAACTGGAGGAGTGAATCAAGTCCGGATTTGTCTACTTAACCCAATCCGTTTGGATTAATCCACTCTGATGGGTTTAGCGGCTCCGTTAGCCGATCTAAGTCCTAAGAAAGTAAAAAAACCAAAACTAAAGGAACTAACTTAATGAAAAACACTAGCTGAAAACTATATACAAATCTACAATATATTTACGGTTCACTAACTAATATTTATAAAATAGATCTATAATATATCTATATGATTATATCTCTAATATCTGTATAATATTTACAAACTGCAAATTTTAATCTAAATCTACGAAACTCAAATATAGATTGATTTTATGACAGTAAAACTATCATTCGGTCTTTTGATTTTTTATAACTTTTATAAACAAGAAACAAAATAGCTAATTGTCTAATTGAAAACAGAGAGTAATAATATAATTTGTTTAGATTACAGGAACTTTCTATATTAATTAAACTAATAAAATAAAACTAACAAACTGACCTATAATCGCATCTCCTATTCGTCCTGTGCGCAATATCCAATTTGGTTGTATGATGGAGTAAACCGCAACAGATTTTTCCAAATGCTTCTTGTAAACACAAAGCAATAATGATCGAATACTAATAACAGAACATAAGAGAAGTAGTGACAACAATTTTATGATTTTACAAATGATCACATAAGATAAATCTGGGTGTAAAAATTTGTATATAATTGCTCATTGAATAAATAAGATTAACCTTCTAATCATCAAATTTAAACAGAGTAATGGTTGTATATAATATGAGAGACATAAAACACGAACATCATATAAATTCCATCACATCAATCTGTAATAAACCATGATATCTAATGTAGTCACAATTTAATTACAAATCAAAATGACCAAAACTTGAACAAAAATACGATATATCGAAGCTAAAGTTGTGCCAATATCAACTTCCATTCAAGTCTATCAATAATAAATCCATAGTTTCTGCTCCCAAGTAGCGATGGTCTTTGGTTTACAAAACAATACATTTATATAGGCTACAAGATCAAAATTGTTCCTATGGATATCATCAAATTTGTTCAAAAATTGTGGGGGATGCAACCTCCCAGATTCTCATTTGTATCAAAACTAATAGCATATTCTAAAACCACATAAAGAAATAGCATGTTGAGAGATGCCACCAACGATTCAAATCTTCTCAGAAATCATATGTACCTGTAAACACACAAAAATAAACGATCTCATATTGCATTTTGGTTGTAAAAACAGGAAATTCAAATTTTAGTAACTAACTATAGAATCTCACGATTCTGTAGCTAGTTATAATTATAACTAGAATCGTGTTTTATTGAATCAATCAAAATAGACTAGATGTAATATGTGCAATCAAATCATGTATTATAATTTAAAAAAAAACAAAATCATCCTAAAATTATTTTTAAACATCATACCTCAGATTAAGGGATTCGACTTAATCAAGCAATTTTTGAATTTACAATGGCAGTCGCTGCTTCCACGTTCTTAAAAACAACAAACTCTGTGGATGTATAAATTGCTGACAGACTGCTTGAAAATCCTTTGGATTGATTAAGGGTTCACAAAAGAAGGCTGAGGCACAAGGCTAGACGGGTGAGAGGGGTTCTGAGGCATAGGCCTGGAGAGGTAATAAACGTTTCAACAATTGCAAACATACCAAAACGCATCTTTTATCCACAAAGAAAATCTTAGATTTGACCTCTAAAGGATGAGCTACATCTCTGTAATGACCCAATTTCTGGGGAAACTGCCCGTGTTGAAGGTAAAAGGGCTCATTTGCATTCTAGGTTTTCAAGGGTTTGATCTAATTCAAAACCGTTTGCTCAGAATCGCTCACACAAAAATGTGTCTCTGGGAGGCAATTACGGGGTTAGCTTTAAGAAGTCTTCAATTACTTCCAACTGCACAGACCTATTTTTTCTCTGCAACCGTCAACGTGAATTCTTGACCAACTGTTAAATTAAAACCCTTGAACTTTTCAACAAACACATGCCAACCATTCCTTTCTAAGTCATCTCTGGCATTGTCAAATGATAACAATGTCTGGACACCGTTGGGATCAATCCTCATGACAGGAGCCATGGCTAAAAGTAAGGAATCGACAGGGGATTTGGCGATAGGGTTTGACAGAACAAGCACAGAGCCATTGCCCTGAGCTTCCCCAACACAATGCGAAGAGAGCTCGAAATGGTAGGTAGGAGTGTTAATTGCTATGCGTGTGAGGAAAATCGTATAGATAGAGGCCATGCAAAAACATCATACCACGCTGTACTTGGAATGACACCTTGGTGTAATGGTACACATAAAAATCATAACAGTTGAAAACCATCATATGCATATCCACGATTCGATCAAAATGTCAAATAAACAATTGAATCAAGGTTTTTATAAATTAAAACCATATTAACAATAGTCAAATGCTAAATGGGTGATGGTTTAATACATATGTAACCAAGGTGTGTTCGAGACCAAGGGGTGATAACCATGGAAACAACCATTTTCATAATAAAAATAAGACAAAATAGACGATAAACCATATGAACATTAACCCTTTGATGAAATCAGACATGAATTCCAGCTGTGAGTTTTCATGCTTGCAGTCGTGAAAACGAAATCGAAAATAAGGTACACAGAAAGCGACGAATAATGGTGTCGTTTAATGAGAAAGGTTGTGACGAGTAATGAGAATTCAAAAACCCTATGTAGGCATCTTGTAAAATAGAGATTATATTATGGCTGCCAACAATGGCGACACACTGGTAGAAGCAGTTATCTCTTCCAAACGAACAAGTCCAGATTAGGATAATTAGAAAAACTTCAACTCGAAAACAACTAAGACATTGTTTGAACATCATTATCAATCATAAAAAATTCCAGTTTCAGATTGCTTGTTATTTTAAAAGACGAAAACTTATGACAGTCTTGACAAAAGAAAGTCACGATGTTAAAGTTAAAATCTTCAATACTGTTGACAGAGCTGCTGCTACCAGCAGGCGTCCATAGCCTCGACAAGGATGCCATTTAACCCACTCCAATATATGTATCCTACCAAGAAGTTCTAGATCAGAACGAAGAACATTTAAGGTCAAGAGATTCCATATCTGAGAATTTTCATATACCTGACATTGCTTCACTGCCAGCGAGCCTGTTCAATACCCTGACGAAGTTGTCTTGGCATCAAGCATGCATTTACCCACTGCCAGCAGACCTGTTCAGTATCCCGGTGGGTTTACAAGCACTTCTCACAGCTCTTTAAAGATTTATTTAGTTTTAAATATATTTAATCAAGTGAGGTGACACTGAAAATCCTGATATTTTGGACATATTTTAATAAATTACAGACCTTGAGAGAATTTTTTTAACTTTCCTTCATTAAGATCTAGAGATAGTTTGTTTATAAACCGACCTTCGAAGGCGGGGAGACATCTCTGAGTTGTTCTCTTAAGGAACAGGGAAAGCGTAAGAATAAATTTTTATGGATGATCGTGAAAAGCTTCAGTTACAGATTGAAATCAAGAAACGCTTTTCAAACAACAAGCTTTCTTTAACATGGCTACAAACTTCAGAAAAAATATCATAATTGATGTTTTAACAATCTTCAGTAGTCATTTCAGAGGAGAAAATTTTATGTTTTCTTCATCTGAGCTAGCCCATGATGCAGGCATGTGTGTTTCAAAAAGAAAGATTGATAAGAATAAATGAAAACAAAACACACCAGCGAAGAAAAATTGGAAAGCAAAGAAATCCAAACAAAAAAATATGTACAGAAGGTGCATCTGAAAACATCATGCAAAAAAAATCCCTTGGGAGACTGAAAGAAAGTAGAAAAATCCCATTTGATGTGAAAGCAGTCCTACTCGTGGTACCTTGGGTCAGGGTTGATTCATATATATTTATCTCTTTACCTTCCATTTAAGATTTTCATGACAATACTGCGTTTTTTGAAAATAAATATTCAACTAAAAGGAAAGAGAAAAAGATCAAGCAGACTTTCCTGATAACAGTCGTATTATGGTTCTCGTGGTGCACCCACTTGCGTTCATGACTGCATTATTACAAAGAGAAATAGTGAGAAATAAAACTGAAAGAAAACCTATTCCTAAACCTACCCTAACTATTAAACAAATCATAATTCTACGTGAAGTCATGTTTCCAATGTAGCCATCAGAGTAACTCCAATCCTACAATGAAAACAAAATCAGGCATTACTAATAAGAATGGTAATAGAAACATATCACACTTACCTTCTTAATCATCGTCTAAAAACAAAGTAAGCATGATCTTACCATTTCCTTGAATATTCTTGTTGTACGAATCCTCTAGCCATTGTGCAATCTTGTCGTGATAAGGGTCATAATGGCATGGGCGAGTGTAAGTAAGTTTGAAAAACTTGTCAAGATTATGAGGAAATGAAATAACCATCAGCCAAGGCTGAAATGCCCCATCCTCCTGACAATTCTCTAAGTGTTCATTAATTTCTTCACATGGAGGATCTAAAAGAAATATGTCATGCCTACTTCCAAGATACTTAGGTAGAAACAAAGCAAGCACAACTTTATATTTATTATGAAAATTTGTTATATATGAATATTCAAGCGATCCTAAGATCCTGTCACAAAAATGAGGATTCAAACCATGACTTTGATTAAACAAATATGGGAAAATCATCATAAGAGGATTTGTAACATCAGCCAAATCATTGGTTTGAATGCTTCCTTTGATGAGATTGATCATTTCAAAATGTGAAGCATAAACATTAAGATTCAAGCTAATCAAAGAACGAATATAAAATGTAGAATGTTTGATCTCCATAATATATAGTGCATTGTCTTTTTCAACAATAAACCACGTAAAATCATCTCGCAACATGTCCTTTTCCCATATGAGTGATGAAAGTGAACAAGTGTCAAATCCAACTTTATCAATGTTAGGTTTGGAATTGATTTCACCAAAATTTAGCATATTGAAAGGATATGATTGTGGCAGAAAAGAGTAGGATGTTGTAGGCAAGGTATCAAGTCCAACAAAGTCTAGGAATAGATCAAGATATAAAAAAATAAAAGGAATCAGAAATAAGCACATGAAAAGAATCTCTTGAACTACGATAATTAACAATGGTATTCTCAAGAGATTTCTCTTCACCTTCTTTAAAACTCTTACTTTGTTTTGGTGACAAATTCCTCAACATGATATGATCATCTGGATTTGCCTTTTGTGTGATAGATAATTCAAAATTTATGTGACAAACATCTAGTCTTTCCTGTGAACAAAGTGCATTTTGAGGATGAAGGTTTAAGGTTTCTTCTTCTAGTTGCATATCTTCTTCTCTAATCAGTTTCATAGGAGTACTAGAACATTCAAGACGATTTTCGTCACTTAAGTGTTCTTCAATGACTGATTTTAAATGTTGATTAGAGCATGAGTTACAAGAATGAGGATATTCACCTTGATCCAGAAACGAATCTTCTTCCATACTGGTCGTAGACTGAAAATACAATGATTCAAAGGAAAAACCAATTTGGTTGTCAATAAGAACCTGGTCAATAGATTCTACCTCTGTAGCTTGTTCAACATTGTCGAAAGGATTCTTCTCTTCTTGCGAAGAGAATTGTTCTTGCAGTTGAGTGATATGATTTTCAATTAGTTCTTCGCTCGTGCTTGAATATGACTGGATGGAAGGGATGCAAGCATAATAGAAGAGATTTAATGCAAATGACATGTCATCGAGATTAAATTTACAGAGGATATGATAGACTCTTGTCAAAAATTCTTCTAAAGATGAATCACTGTTGATTAGAGAAGTATGAAATTATTCACATAATTTATCGAAATCATAAATTTCAAAAGCATCTAGAAACTCATCTACAAATTGAAACCAATAAAAAATGTGACATGCTGGGAAGGATTCAAACCAATGTTTAATCTGACCTCTAAAAGTAAAAGCGAACAGTTTGCATAAAACCCTTAAATCTGAGATGTCATGTTTGATGCATTTGCAACAAAACTTGTTAAGGTGGTCTTTAGCAGATGTATTATCTCCACCATCAAAGGTGAGTTTGGAAAAGCGAGAGACTGTCTCGTTGGAAACATCAGGTAATGAGAAGTTGAAAGCATGTTCCATCACAGTGATTTGGGGAGCCATGGGGAAATTGAATACATTTAAAATAAAGGCTCCTACAAGGCTAGCTTGTCAGTCGGCCCTCCTTCTAGCGCCATTTGTCGACGGGCGAAATTGATCGCTCGTCAACTGGAGGAGTGAATCCGGTCCAGGGTTTTCTACTTAACCCAAGCCGTTTCGATTAATCCATTCCGATGGGTTTAGCGGCTCCATTAGCCGATCTAAGTCCTAAGAAAGTAAAAAAAACAAAACTAAAGAAACTAACTTAATGAAAAACACTAGTTGAAAACTATATAGAAATCTACAATATATTTACGGTTCACTAACTAATATTTATAAAATAGCTCTATAATATATCTATATGATTATATCTCTAATATCTGTATAATATTTACAAACTGCAAATTTTAATCTAAATCTACGAAACTCAAATATAGATTGATTTTATGACAGTAAAACTATCATTCAGTCTTTTGATTTTTTTTATAACTTTTATAAACAAGAAATGAAATAGCTAATTGTCTAATTGAAAACAGAGAGTAATAATAGAATGTGTTTATATTACAGGAACTTTCTATATTAATTAAACTAATAAAATAAAACTAAAAAACTGACCTGTAATCGCATCTCCTATTCGTCCTGTGCGCAATATCCAATTTGGTTGTATGATGGAGTAAAACGCAACAGATTTTTCCAAATGCTTATTGTAAACACGAAGAATTAATGATCGAATACTAATAACAGAACATAAGATAAGTAGTGACAACAATTTAATGATTTTACAAATGATCACATAAGATAAATCTGGTTGTAAAAATTTGTATATAACTGCTCATTGAATAAAGAAGATTAACCTTCTAATCATCAAATTTAAACAGAGTAATTCTTGTATATAATATGAGAGACATAAAACACGGACATCATATAAATTCCATCACATCAATCTGTAATAAACCATGATATCTAAAGTAGTCACAATTTAATTACAAATCAAAATGACCAAAACTTGAACAAAAATACGATATATCGAAGCTAAAGTTGTGTCAATATCAAATTCCATTCAAGTCTGTCAATTATAAATCCATAGTTTTTTCTCCAAAGAAGCGATGGTCTTTGGTTTACAAAAAAATACATTTATATAGGCTACAGGATCAAAATGTTTCCTATGGATATCATCAAATTTGTTCAAAAATTGTGGGGGATGCAACCTCCCAGATTCTCATTGTTATCAAAACTAACAGCCTATTCTAAAACCACATAAAGAAATAGCATGCTGAGAGATGCCACCAACGATTCAAATCTTCTTAGAAATCATATGTACTTGAAAACACACAAGAATAAACGATCTGATATTGCATTTTGGTTGTAAAAACAGGAAATTCGAATTTTGGTAACTAGCTACATAATCTCACGATTCTGTAGCTAGTTATAATTATAACTAGAATCGTGTTTTACTGAATCAATCAAAATAGACTAGATGTAATCGTTGCAAAAAAATCGTGTATTCTAATAATAAAAAAAAAAAAAATCATCCTAAAATTATTTTTAAACATCATACCTCAGATTAAGGGATTCGACTTAATCAAGCAATTTTTGAATTTACAATGGCAGTCACTGCTTCCACGTTCTTAAAAACAACAGACCCTATGGATGTATAAATTACTGACAGACTGCTTGAAAATCCTTTGGATTTATCAAGGGTTCATAGAAGAAGGTTGAGGCACAAGGCTGGATGGGTGAGAGGGGTTCTGAGGCACAGGCCTGGAGAGGTAATAAATGTTTCAACAATTGCAAACAGACCAAAACGCACCTTTCAACCACAAATAAAATATGATATTTGACCTCTAAAGGACGAGCTATATCTCTGTAATGAGCCAATTTCTAGGGAAACCCCCCATGGTGAAGGTAATAGGGCTCATTTTGGTTCTGGTTTTTCAAGGGTTTGATCTAATTCAAAACCGTTTTCTCAGAATATCTCACGCAAAAACGTGTCTCTGGGAGGAAATTACGAGGTTATCTTTAAGAAGTCTTCAATTACTTGCAACTGCACAGACCTATTTTTTCTCTGCAACCCTCAACGTGAATTCTTGAGCAATTGTTAAATTAAAACCCTCAAACTTTTCAAAAAACACATGCCATCCATTCCTTTGTAAGTCATCTCTGGCATTGTCAAATGATAAAAATGTCTGGACACCATTGGGCTCAATCCTCACGACAGGATCCATGTCTAATAGAAAGGAATCGATAGGGTATTTGGTGATAGGGTTTGAAAGAACAAGCATAGAGCCATTTCCCTGAGCTTCCCCAACACAATGCGAAGAGAGCTCGAAATGGTAGGCAGGAGTGTTAATTGCTATGCGTGTGAGGAAAATCGTATAGATCGAGGCCATGCAAAAACATCATACCACGCTGTACTTGGAATGACACCTTGGTGTAATGGTACACATAAAAATCATAATAGTTGAAAACCATCATATGCATATCCACGATTCGATCAAAATGTCAAATAAACAATTGAATCAAGGTTTTTTTAAATTAAAACCATATTAACAATAGTCAAATGCTAAATGGGTGATGGTTTAATACATATGTAACCAAGGTGTGTTCGATACCAAGGGGTGATAACCATGGAAACAACCATGTTCATAATAAAAATAAGACAAAATAGACGATAAACCATATGAACATTAACCCTTTGATGAAATCATACATGAATTCCAGTTGTGAGTTTTCACGCTTGCAGTCGTGAAAATGAAATCAAAAAGCAGGTATGCAGAAAGCGATGGATAATGGTATCGTTTGATGAGAAAGGTTGCGATGAGTAATGAGAATTCAAAAACCCTGTGTAGGCATCTTGTAAAATAGAGATTATATTATGGTTTCCAACACCATGATATGAAACACTCACCTAAGTAGAACGTTGCTCCACTGGTGCTTCATCGGTCATCAATACAACCTGCCCAATCTGCATCAGTGTAGGCAATAAGTGATAGATATTTTCCTTTTGGATACCATAATCCAAACTCCTATGTTCCTTTGAGATATCTAAAGAGCCTCTTTACTGCTAATACATGTGATTCCTTTCGTGCTACTTGAAATCATGCCACCTGTCCAACTTTCTGCATTACATATGGTCTCGATGCTGTCACATATAGTAGGCTTCCAATCATTGACCTATATTGCCTCTGATTTGTAGACTTTGAATCATCATCTTTGCTCAACTTACAACTAGTTTGCATGCGAGTGATAACTGGTTTGCAATCCTCCATTTCGAACCTCTTTAGCATTTCTCTGATATACTTGGTTTGTGAAATAAAAATTTCTTGGTTGCTTTGACGTATCTGAAGTCCCAGAAAGAAGGCTATTTCTCCAAGTAACGACATTTCAAATTCATTTTGCATGTCTTTTGAAAATTTCTGGCTTAACCTGTCATCATGACTACCAAAAATAATATCATCAACATAAACTTCAATTAATAAAATATTACCTTGACTTACCTTGATGTAGAGGTTGTTGTCTGCACTTCCTTTTCTGAACCTTGCTTGCTGTAGATACTTATCCAGTCTGGAGTACCATGCTCTAGGAGCCTGTTTTAGACCATACAATGCCTTCTTTAATTTACACACATAGTTTGTGTTCTCTGACAACTGAAATCCTTCTAGTTGTTCAATGTAGACTTCTTCTCCCAGTTCCCCATTCAGAAAAGTTGATTTTACATCCATCTGATATACTTTAACATTTTTGGAGCATGCATAAGCTAAAAGAAAACAGATTGCTTCCATTCTGGAAACTGGGGCAAATGTCTCTTCAAAGTTGATTCCTTCAATCTGTGCATATCCTTTACATAACAATATACCATTATTCCTTGTAACCTGTCCATCTTCATTCAATTTATTCCTGAAAACCCATTTTTGTGTCGATCACATTCTTATTCTTTGGTCTTGGAACCAATTCCCAAGTGTCATTTTTCTCTATTTGATCCAATTCTTCATCCATGGCCTTATTAAAAAAATCATCCTTTATGGATTCTTCAAAAGAGTTTGGTTCAATTGTAGATAAGAGTGTTAGGTGTGTTTGTTTTGGTGAGCGGATTTTTCTTTTAATCTCAACTCCTACATCTTTGTTTCCAATAATCTGATCTGAAGGATGATTCTTTTGTACTCGTTTTCTAGGTGTCTTTGGAGATACTTGATGAACTTTATCTTCTACTCCTGTTTGATTCTCTTCATCTTCATCTTCCTCTTCTTCTTCTTTTTCATCTCCTTCTTCAAAAAGTTGTTTCATTGATTTGTTTTCTTCTTCCTTTGATTTTGGTCTGCCTGTTTCATCAATTGTTACATTGATTCTTTCCACAACTTTGTTTAATCTTAGATTGTAACACTGGTATGCTTTCCTTGTACTTGAGTAACCAACAAGTATTCCTTTGTCGACACGAGAGCCAAACTTTCCCATTCTGCCATCTTCTCTTTTGATGTAGCATTTGCTTCCAAAAACTCTGAAGTGCTTCACATTTGCTGGTCTTTCTTTCCATAGCTCGTAGGGAGTTTTATCAGTGTTGTTTCTAAGAATTACTCTATTTTGAATGTGAACTGATGTATGCACTTCATGTGTCCAAAAAATATCTGTCAACTTTGAATCCATTATCATTGTTCGAGTCATTTCTTATAATGTCATGTTCTTTCTTTCTTTCTTTCTGTTAAGGTGTCCTAGCGACGGAGAATTACCTTTTTATTCCATGATTGCTACAGTATTCCATAAATTCATTTGAGATGAATTCTCCTCCATTATCCGATCTTAAGAATTTGTTTCTTGAATCCATCTCATTTTCAACCATTTCCTTGTAGATCTTGAAATTTTCAAAAGCTTCTGATTTGTTCTTGAGAAAGAAAACTGCAGTCATTCTTGTATAATCATCAACTAATAACATAAGGTATCTCTCACATTTTAATCCTTTTGTTGTAGTTGGTCCAACTAGATCAATATGCACAATTTCCTGTGCTTATGTTGTTGAATATTCCTTTGATTTGAACCTGGTCTTTGTTTTCTTTCCTTGTTGGCAATGCTTGCATAAAGTGTTGGTTGGTTTCGTGATCTGGGGCATTTCTCTAAATGCTTCTCTTTTGTTGACTTTGACAAGGTTATCGAAATGCATGTGACCCTTTCTTCTGTGCCATATCCAACTTTCATCTTCCTTTCCTAGATAACACTTTTCATTTCCAATTTCGCTTAACACATATATATTGCTTGAAGTTCTTGCTGCTGCTGCGACCAATTTCCCTGAAACTTCTTTTCTTATCTCAAACTTTTGTGAATCGAAAGTAATTTTATGACCTTGGTCACACATTTGAATCACACTTAAAATATTATGTTTCATATCTTCTACTAGTAGAACATTTTCTGCCTTTTCATTCTTGTTCCCAATTCAGACTGTGCCTTTTCCAATGATTTTGGATAAATCATCATTTCCAAAGGAGTCTGATCCATCTATTTCCTTTTGTAATGTAAGAAACTTGTCTCTATCACTTGTCATGTGTTTTGAACATCCACTGTCAACATACCAACCATGTTTCTTCTGTTTATCTTGTAGAGCGACTGTGCATTCTTCATTTCTATACTGATCTTTCTTTCTTATCCATGTCATTTTTTGAGGTTCTTTTTTGCGACTCTGTTGAGGTTCTTTAGGAGGAAATGTCATACTACACCATTTGTCCAAAATTTTTGCATTTGTAACATTCCACTTCAGTGCTCAAAGATTCAAACCTGTTGTAAATTATTCTCTATGTTTCACTAGGTCTTCTTGAATAAGGCCTTTGTGTATGGATTTCAAAGTAGTTATTGTTCCTATTGTTAGCTCTGCAATTTACAGCTTTATGTCCAAAAGTATTACATGCATAACATAAACCAAAAAATATAGTTTGATACCTGGTAGTTGAATATCTTATGAAAGGAGGTGCTCTTATGAATCCTTCTTCTTCTCGAGGCCCACCTATCTGTTGTTGATTCTGGAATCTGAATCTTCTTAGTGGAGGAGTGTCCCTGTAATCTTCCTTGTATATCTTTTTATCCCCTTTGATTGTTTCCGCATAAATTTTTGGATTTCTTTCTTGCTCTGTTGTTTTGGAGATTGATCCGTTTTATTTCTGATTGTATCCAAGTCCAGACTTGTCAAGATAAGATTTTTGACTGCTGATAATGTCATCCAGAACTTTTCAGCTATTCTGCATATTTTTCTTTTGAATATCCTTTCTTAGTGTGACAATCTCTACTTCTAGGTTTCCAATGATTCTGTCCTTTCCTTCTAGCTATTCTTTGAGTGCTTCTTCAATTCTTTTATCTTCTTCTATTTGAACCTTCAATTTTGTGATCATTTGTTCTAGTTCTTGAGTGTCTTTTTTCTTATCTAGTTCTACTTTTAGTTTCTTGTTTTTCTTGTTTTCTCTTCTGATAACTTCTATGGCACTCATTAATTCTTCTCGGAAGTCAACTTCTACCTCTCCAATTTCTTCTTCATATGATTCTTCATATTCTTCTTCGAAGTCTTCTTTATCAGAGTCTTCTACTACCATGAATATAACTCTCCCTGTTTCACTGTCACTAACTTCATCTTGATTTGATGATAAAATGTCTTCTTTGGTGCAAAAGTTTTTCTTGAAAACTTTCTTTGTAGTTCTTTTACCTTTATATGCTTGTATGCCTTTTGAGTAACCTTCATCATTTCTCTTTCTCTTATGAGGACATTTGTTAGCAAAATGACCAATACCATCACAATTAAAATAAATTAAAGGAATCTTACCTTTGTACCTACCATTGGTTCCCTTGTTTAGTCTTTTGACGAAGTTGGCCACTTCTTCATCATCTTCCGAGGTGTCGTTGTTGCTGCTATATTCTTCTTGTTCATTTTTATTTTTCTTTGATCTTTTGGATTCTTTGAAGGCTTCTTCTTTTACATCTGGATTTTCCTGATAAGTTCTCATCTCATATGCTGTGAAGATTCCCTGCAGTTCGTTCATGCTTATTGATTTTAGATCTGATCTTTCTTCTAGTGTTGATATCTTAGGGTTGAATCACATAGGAAGATATCTTAGTACCTTTTGAACAATTACAGATTCTTCGATTTCTTCTCCCAATCCTATGATTGCATTCACTGTTTCATTGACTCGTAAGAAGTAGGCCGTGATATCTTCATCTTGCTTCATTTTTAGTTGTTCGAACTGACCTCTGTAAGTTTGAATCTTTTCTACTTTGACTTTTGAATCTCCTTCATAAATATTTCTAAGCTTGTCCCAAATCTCTTTAACATATTTACAATGTGCAACTTTGGTTAATACCGTATCACTGAGACCATTCAAAAGTGCATTTATGGCTTTGGAATTATTCTCACCGAGTTTCACTGCTTTGTCATTTGTTGGTGGAACTGTTGGTGCTGTGTATCCATCTATAATTGATTGCCAAACGTGAAATCCCTGAGCCTGTATATATGTCTTCATCCTTATGCTCCAAAAAGCATACTTCTTTCCATCAAACTATGGTATTCCATTTTTATATGAGTTGGTACTCTCCATGATCATATTTTCAGTGGTTAAACTAATTTTTGAAGGAACCTGCTCTGATACCAATTGTTGGATTACTGAGAGGGGGGGTGAATCAATAATAGCGTAATTATAATCATTTTTCTTCAAATGTATATCAATGTAGAATTATTATCCAATAATGAGCAGTAAGAAATAAACAATCACACACATACACAGTACACCAATGTTCTACATGGAAACCCAAATCGGGAGAAAACCACAGAATGTTTTTTCTTATATGTCTTGAAAAATTACATTCATTGAAAGAACCAACTTCCTTTGTTTTCCAGCTGCAACTGGAAGGAGGATCCAACCCCCTAGTTTCTCAAGCTACAACCTGAGGGAAGTTCTGACTCCCCAATTCTCTGGCTACAACTAGAAGGAGGCTATAACCCCCAATGTTCTTCGGCTACAACTAGAAGGTGGCTACAACCACTTGTCCTTGCCTGGTCCTGCCACTCTAAAGTAGAAGTAGAATGATGGAACCACTCTCACACTATCACTGTGAGATATACCACTGTAAACCTGTACCAATAAATCTGAACCATGCATCAACCATGCATCAACCTGTACCTCAACCTGTAATCAACCTGTACCATAAACAAGTGCATCAACCATGCACCAACCTGTAATC
>ML780310.1:1605607-1625585 GCA_009831015.1 Picea engelmannii
AATTTATTTTGTATTCACTTTGAATTATAATACACTCATCACTTCACTTTATTATTTACTTTTTAAAATCTCTTAAACCACTTTGACTACTTTGACCTTTTGGGGCTTCTAGATGACATATGAGGGTCCTCCAACTTCGTAAGTCCATAACTCTCAAACTGTGAGGATTTATGTGATGTTCTACATACCACCAACAATGGCATGACATGTATTATCCATATAGAATAGTATTATCTACAAATATATCATAACTCATATCGTTACCCATCAAACAAACTTATGTCCATTACCCAAACCTGGGGTATCCAACTTCTGATGGCCATAAATCTCTAACCGTAAGGAATTATGTGATGTTCCACATACCACCAGAAATGACATGACAAGCATTGTCCATATAGGATATTTTCCCTGACAAATTCACTTTCCTTCATCTCATTATTCCACAATTAAGAATGGGTTCTCTTACTCCATAAAGTGTCTTCCCGTGATGGATTTCACCATAAGGGGAACACTTTTGAGTTCATCCATATTTACTTCTTATCAAGCATGAAAAAACAATAATGAGTCATATTTACATCAAACAATATTGGGTCAATTACCCAAACCTTTGTGCTACGGGGCTTTATTCAAGGATTGACATCAATGACAACCAACCTTAATCAACATATATTTCATTCCTTAAATAGAAAATGGCATCCTCATAAACTTTGGAGTTCGAATCCCATATCCTCCATTGGATTCTAAATCTTGGAGATAGGTGGCAACAATCAAAGTGATAAAAATCCAACAAACTGCTAATTTTCAGGAATTTGTTGGAAGTCATCAATAAAATGTCTCTACCTCATTGCATGAGGAATTTTATGGAGATAAATATTAGGTGTAGGTGTCCCTTGAAATCTAACTAATCCTTGAGAATCCATTCAAATCCTCCTTGACAGGTGGCGACCTCCCAACAAGACGAATATCAAAACTGTGACCGCTGCAGGAAATTAGGTAGCGCTGCTGTAAAATAGTTGGTATCTCCACTTATATGTCTAATATATCTCAAAACATAAAACATTTTGAAAAAATAAGAGAGGTTTGTGTTATACGAAATGCTATAAACAAAAACCTCCTCTAGTTTTCTAAAATATCTTCTCAATTGTTCACAATGCAAGTTTTGAATTAGTGACTCAAAATTGGCAGAATAACTCTACACAATTCAGCCTCTGCCAAAATTTCGGTAGCGCCCGCCTGTGTGTCTACGTGAAATTCGATAGTGTAAATCTGTGGACTATTTTCCTGCTTGGAAACTTGTGAGATTTTTTCAATTCTTTTTCTTGACACTTGGCACCTTAACCAATCTTATGCTAACATAGGCTCCATGGGGGATAGAGACCTCCCTATGAGGCTCTAAGAACTCTTGTAGTTTCAGTGCCTTATCATTTGGGCTTGTGGAGTCATGCTTTGATGCATCATTTTGAAGACAACATATTGACAAATTATATTACTCTGGTTTCAAATAGAAATCAAACGCACTTTCTCTTGATGGAGCTTATTAATGTACAAAACCTAAGCTAACTGACTTTTACAATGGGCTAGGTGAAGGCAAACTTCCACCAAATCCATTCAAGAAACTAGCTGACATGAGTCTTTATAATGCCAATGATTGATAGCAAACAAGAGGAATATGAAAATGGTTTGAAAACATTTCCTATATCTCCTTTGACTATTGCTGACAAAATAAATTTTACAGGTTCCAAAACATTTGAGAAATAAAACTCCATATACACCCCTACAGGGTCATAAAAATGGTGACAAAACACACGGGACTGATAGCATATTTATTTTTCCACTTCAAGTTGCTTACTATAAACTGTGGGTACAAGTGGGAGAAGGATTGACATAGGTGGTTGTTGATCCACTGATGACTATTGATTTACTTCTGGTTGTGTATAAATGATCTCTTCATGTGCCTCAACTAAGGGCTTCTCTTGGTCAAATCTTCGGGTTATGTCTTCTGTGACAAGTCCAACCTCTGCATCATACTCCCTACCTTCATAGTGATCAAATATAGGATAATATTGTTTGTTATCATCACTATAATATTCATCAAAAACAAGTTTCCCTTCATACCTATGATCAACCTCTAAAACAATAATTTGAACAAGAATATAATTGTTAAAAATATCCATTTCAAGAACAGTAGTAACTATTGCTTCTAGTTGTTCAGACACATGATTTTCATCTGAAACAAAGTTATAAGTGTTGTCCTCTCCTAATACAAGAATATTCTTTATTCTTTCATTTGGACAGTGAATAAAATCATTTTCATCTTTATATTCAGCAGAGCATTCTAACAAATCTTGAGCACATTCTACATATCACTCACAACAGTTATGAAAAATACTTTCAGAGGGATAAAACCTTTTGCATTGTCCATTGAATACTCTATGGAAATCCTTAAAGGATGAAATGATGGAAGGGGGTAACGATAAATACCATTTACGCGCATCCCCATCCAATGAATACATGAACATTTTCATCAATATATCTTCATGATGGATGTCAAGTTGCTCCATCAAAGCATGAAATTATTGAACATGCTCAACAGGGTTGTCATCCTCACCTTCATAAAACCTAGGTAGAAGATATTTCCATTCATAAATAAGAGGCACAGGATGTGGATAATCATCTATGGCTGAGAAATTGAGTGGGGAAAACCTCCTGGCCATGATATCCTTCATAGACGTTTAATTGGTTTCATTCCAATGGAGTCACCAATAGATTTTGAACAATGGAGTCAGCATGGTGAATGTGTAGTCTTGAAGGTGTCCAACTTGAGTAACCATCTAAATATGGAGTTGTGCAATGTCATTTTTCTGAGGGATCTTTTCAATCTTCTCAAATCTATCCCCGACAACGACGCCAAAAATGTTATCGCAAGGAGTCACCCCATCACTGCATAGGGGTAAGCCTTACACATCAAGAACTACAAAAAGAAAGTTGATTTTGAAATTATGAGAGAGGTAGGCCTGAATCTATCTGCTTGACTTGACAAATCATATGAATTTATCCCTGAAAATCATCTTCCATATGAAAAAAAATAGATCATCCAAAATCAATGTTGATGCAGGAGCATCGCAAGCAGCCAGCCAAGCAAGCATGAAGGCAAAAGACAGCTGGAAAATGGAACACACATTTTACATGTTTTGGAAATGTTTTTGAAGCATTAATGTAATGGATAAAGGGAAGCATACTTGCATATTGTAAACAGATCATGAGCGATTCACTCTCATCTGTAGGAGGTAGAGGCATTTATGCATAGTTAATGAAAGTAGGTAGGTTTAAATTCCAAATTAGACAGTTTTAGGAACAAGAGGGAAAAAGGATATAGACACCCTCATCTTTGTATCATTGTATCATTAGAATATTAGCATAGAGAAAGAGAAGAGAGAGTTGTAGCAAAGAGTTGAGAATAATAACTCATGTACAGAAGCTTTGAATTAATATATGAAGATTTAATTCATATTCATGGTGTTATGATGTTTTATGTTTGTACATACTGAATGGTGTGCTTACAGTTGTTTTATGCTATATGTTAAGCATTTTATTTAGTACTAATGTATGATTTGATGTTGAATATTTGAAATCTGAGAGAAGGAGAATGAGTTCCAATTGTTTCTCTTCTTGAGTGAGAAAATTTCCTGCAAGGAGTGTAGTGAAACGTCCCCAAAGTGTGCGTTGACGAAGGTTCAGAGTTCATCTCTGAAAGCTCAGGAGGGATACCATTGTTCTCATTTCAACAGAAGTGCAAAGTGGAGCACATGAGTCGTGCAAAGCATGTGAAGGTTAGCCGAGTCCTTAGAACATTGTTAACTAAGGTGGAAAAGAGAGAGAGAGAGACTATTGTTGCAGAAGGTGCAGGGAGTCGAGAGTTCAAATACGCAACAATATTTGAAGGTCTTCCGCAAGGAGTGCGAGGAGAGGCCCTTTTTCGAGACTTTAAATTATCAGAGAAGCTTAGAAGGGGTAGTTCCTTTGAATAATTCAAAGGGAGATGAAGTGAAGTTGATTTGCAGAAGGAAGGTCACGACGAGGGGACATTAGTTCATTTCGCAAAGGTTCTTGAGGGAAGAATCAGATGATCGAAATTCTCTGTGGAGAATCACTGAAATAGCGAGGACTCTATGATCTAAGAGAGCTACAGGGGAAGTTAAGAGATTGGAGGAATTCATCCTTCGAAAGGTAGGATGCAATATGGACCGTTGATCATGACAGTTAGACCATCGAGATCATTTCGACATTTCAGGAGTCATAACTCCGAAGTGTGGATGAAAGCCTTGGTCACTCGAACTCCTGAAGCACGAAGTGGATTATCACATGTGAAGGTGAAGAGAAGAAATTTCTGATTTCAACATTTCGGAGGTCCTGAGGACAAGCGATCGGGACATAGCAGAGTGAAAGACCCGAAGTCACAAGTCATGACAGAACTTGATGTGAATTTCAGGATTTCGAAAAATCAGGATTCAGAATACCAGAAGTCTTGACAACAAGGAGTCAGGGGCCTTTGTATTGGAAAACCCGGAAAATCCTTGAAGTGGCATTTCGGCACTTTGGGGATCGAAGTTTCAGATTTCACATTGACAAGGATTGAGGACACTTCACATCAGGAGTCCCGAAGTTGCGAAACACAAATTATTTGTGAAGGCGTTTTGACATTCCAATGTTTCCGAATTTGGGAATTCGGGATTTGTGGTGACAAGTGTTTTGGGGATCGAGAGTTTCGAACTCCCAGTACCCGAAAAACCAAAAATCATGTGGGTCATCGGATTAGAAGGGTGACGGTCATCCGTTGATTCTGTATAGCCGCCATTTTAGAGTTTGAAACTTTGAAAAGATAGAGGAAATAGTGACAGGAGGATAGCTCAAGTTTCGAAAGATGGGAAAGGTGATAGGTGGCAGGAATCCATGTCAGATACCAAGGACGGTTGAGAGGATAGGTGGCAAGTTTTCATCAATAGTCGAAGTCACGAAACCCAATACAGGAGAAAAGGAGGATGCGGTCAGAGATTTCGACGTTTCGACATTTCGGGTTTCAGCAAGTGGAAGAGTCGAGAATCTCGACATCAGGAATCACGAAACCCTGAAACCTGAAGTTTTTTGCGGCTTGAACAAAAAGGGTTGGTTAACCCTCGGTGTGGTTGTAGTGAAGATCCTGAGCAGATCTCGGTCTAAGGCTAGGGGGTCTACGTAAGTTGTGGTATCAGAGCCCAAAAAAATTTCTTTGCTTTATGTAGCAAGGAAAAGAGAAATTTCTTAGTCATGCTGCCAAGAAGAAGAGACAAGTCAATGCCTGATCCAGTAGTGGAAAGGGAAATGCGTGAACTACATGATAGGCTTGATGCCATGGAGACAACACAGAGGTGCATAGTCGACGCTGGAGATGTCAGTGAGGCTGAAAGTGAAAATGAAGATGGACATGAAGGAGAAGAAGTAGCAGTCAAGGATGGTACAGATGAACGCCTATTTAGGGTTGTTGCAAGGATAGGTTCCAGGGAAAAAATGGAGATTCCCATGTATGAGGGGAACCTGGATGTTGAAGAGCTTCTAGACTGGATTAGAGCTCTGGATAAATATTTTGACTATGAGGATGTCGAGGAAGACAAGAAGGTCAAGCAAGTTGTCACAAGACTTAAAGGGCATGCAACATTATGGTGGGATGAACTGTAAGCTGACAAACGTAGTAAAGGCAAACAAAAAATCAAGAGTTGGGATAGAATGGTTGTGAAAATGAAAGCCAAATTCATACCCAAGGATTATCAAATTACTTTGTTTCGGAGGATGCAAAATTTGAGACAGAAGTTGATTTCAGTAAAAGAATACACTAAAGAGTTCTACAAGATAAACATCAGAGCAGTTCATTGAGAAAGCGATGATGAAAAGTTTGACAGGTACATGAATGGTTTGCAGTATGACATTGAAGATGAGATGAGCATGATGAGCCTTCAAAATGTGGAGGATGCTTATCAGATGGCTCTAAAAGCTGACGAGAAGCTGAGCCAAAAGCAAGGTTAGAAAGGTCGAGGCAGAAGTCAAGCCAGAGGTAAAACAATTTCCCAAGATAGAACTTAGAAATATAAAGAAGAGTGCAAGAAACCTCAAACTCAAACTGAGAGAGGGGGAAGCTCACAAAGAGGATAGTATGCTGATAGAAATACTTTTCCTCGAATCAGAGGAAGAGGAAGAGGCAGAGGTGGAGAAATAAAATTCTTTACCTGTGGAAAAAATGGACACAAATCCTATGAATGTCCTGATAGAAAGAAAGAAGGAGGTGAAACTCACATTTCTGAAGCACAAGGATGGAATGTTGAGGCAGAAGATGATGAGGGCAGAAGATCATTGATGATGAGAAAATTTCTCTTAACGCCAGAGAAGGAGGCAGACAACCTAGCCCAAAGGAACAAACTTTTTCAGACTGCTTGCAAGACCAAAGACAGGGTATGCAAATTCATCGTGGACAGTGGTAGCACAGACAATCTCATTTCTACAGAGATGATAGAAAATCTGGAGCTGGAGACTATTGAACATCCAAGCCTATACATAGTTTCGTGGTTACAAAAAGGACATCAGGTAAATGTCACTAAACAATGTTTAGTTGAATTTAAAATAGGAGGATATAAGGATGAAATACTATGTGATGTCATTCCCATGGATGTTTGTCATCTATTACTGGGTAGATCATGGAAATATGACATGAATGTGATTCATGATGGGAGAAAGAACACATACACCCTAGAGAAGAATGGGAGAACTCACATGTTGTTGTCGATTAAGGATAAAGAGGTGAAACTAGAGGTGAGAAACACTGTACTTCTCATGAGTGGGAAGGAACTTATTAAGGAGGTTAAGAAGAAGGAAGATACACAATTCATTATGGTTAGGAAGCCTAGAATTGTTTTAACCAGTACAAGAGTGGATAATTTACCAGAGGAAATCCAGAAGTTCCTGGAAGAGTTTTCTGATGTAGTAGTGCACGAACTACCTTGTTCATTGCCACCGATCAGAAGTATAAGTCATCACATCGATCTTATACCTGGAGCTAGTTTACCAAACAAAGAAACTTACATATTGACGTTGCAGGAGAATGAAGAGGTCAAGAGACAAGTCAAGGACTTAATGGACAAAGGGATGATTCGAGAAATCTTGAGTCCATGCATTGTTCCAATGGTGCTCATCCCAAAGAAGGATGGAGGCTGGAGGATGTGCACAGAATCGAGGGAAATAAACAAGATTACCATCAAATATAGATTTCCTTTGCCAAGGATGGATGAAGTGATGGATTGCTTGAGTGGGGAATTTTTTTTTTCAAAGATTGATTTGAAAAGCGGATATCATCAAATCCGAATGAGAGAAGGTGATGAATGGAAGACAACATTCAAGACGAATGAGGGGCTGTATGAATGTATTATTATGCCATTTGTCTTAACAAATGCACCTAGTACTTTCATGGGATTGATGAATGAAGTCCTGAAGGATTTCATAGGAAAATTCGTCATTGTATACCTTGATTATATATTGATTTTCAGCAAGACATAAATAGAACACTTGAAGCATTTAGCTAGAGTGATGAGGAGATTACAGCAAGATAAGTTGCTGATAAATATGAAGAAATCAACATTTATGAGGACATAACTCATTTATTTGGGTTTTGTTATCTCTGCAAATGAGTTGAAGATGGATCCGGAAAAGGTGAATGCAATTAAGAATTGGCCATCGCCAGGAAATGTGTTTGAAGTTTGAAGCTTCCATGGTTTGGCTAGTTTCTACAGGAAATTCATCCAAAATTTTAGTGGGATTAGTTTACCGATGATGGAAACGGTGAAGAAGAGACACAAATCTTTTCATTGGACAGAGGAAGCTGAGAAGAGTTTCAACTTGCTAAAGAAAAAGATTACTAAACAACCAATTTTGGTGTTGCCAGATTTCAGTAAAACATTTCAAGTCAAGTGTGACACTAGTGGATATGCAATTGGAGCAGTCTTGAGCCAAGATGACAGACTGGTCGCATACTTCAGCAAGAAATTGAATGAAGCAAATTTCAAATATTCAACATATGAAAAAGAATTTTATGCGGTCATACAAGCGCTGAAGAAATGGAGACATTATTTGGTTCCTAAGGAGTTTGTTTTGTACAGTGATAATCATGCCTTACAATTTGTGACTCAACAGGAGAAGTTGAACCAAAGACATGTTAAATGGGTTGAATACATGCAGAATTTTACTTTTGTAATTAAACATATTTCTGGAACTGCTAACAATGTTGTTGATGCTTTGAGCAAGAAATGTTTGATGATGCAGGAATTCAGAGTCAAAACTTTGGGTTTTGATAACCTCAAAGAAATGTACAGAGATGATCCAGATTTTAAAGAGGCGTATGAGGCATCTAAGAATCCAATTCTCAGGGACATAATCCAGTGGACCGAATATATGATCTAGGATGGATTATTATTCAGAGGAAGTCAATTATGTATTCCAAAATGCTCCATGAGGGAGAATCTGTTGAAAGAAAAACATAGTGGATGATTGGCCAGACACTTTGGTCATGATAAGACATTCTCGAAATTAACTAACTCATATTTTTGGCCAGGGATGAGGAGAGATGTCAAAATATTTGTGGATAGATGTAGAATTTGTCAGCACACAAAGGGAAAAAGGAAGAACACATGGTTATATCAGCCATTACCCATACCTGAGAGGCCATGGGATGTAGTGAGCATGGATTTTATATTGGGGTTGCCAAGAACACAAAGAGGATTTGATTCAATCTTTGTGGTGGTAGATAGATTTTCAAAGATGATACATTTTATACCATGCCATAAAACCAACGACGCAACACATATTACGAACCTGTTTTTCAAGGAAGTTGTTAGACTTCACGTCTTACCAAGAAGTATAGTTTTAGATCCAGACACGAAGTTCGTGGGATATTTCTGGAGGAATTTATGGAAGAAGCTGGGGAAACATTTGTCATTTAGCTCAGTGTATCACCCTCAGGAAGATGGGCAAACAAAAGTTGTAAATAGAAGTTTGGGAGATTTACTGAGGAGCCTAGTGACTGAACACCACAATCAGTGGGATCACATTCTGCCACATGCGGAATTTTCTTACAATGATTCACTCAACAGAAGCACAGGGCAGAGTCCATTCCAAATTGTGTATGGAATGTAGCCAAGGGAAGTTTCTAAATTGAAGGATTCATAATAGAATGAAACTAGAAGTGCTAGTGTAGAGGATTTTGTAGAGGCAATGAAGGAACTTCACAACCAAGTGAGGGAACGTTTGCAAAATTCAAATCAAGAGTATAAACGAAGAGAAGATCAACATAGGCGAGAAATTTAGTTTGAAGTTGGTGATCTGATTCTTTCACATATGAGGAAAGAAAGGTTCCCAAGGGGAACATATAACAAACTGAAAATGAAGAATATTGGACCATGCAAGATCGTAAAGAAATTTGGGGCAAATGCATATGAGATCGAATTACCCAATGGGATCGAAATTTCACCGATATTCAACATCTCAGATTTGTACCCTTATAGAGATGAAGAAGTAGGAGAAGATAGTGAATAGACAGAGGTTCATTGGACTAAACAAATGCCTGTAGCTGAAAATCCATAGATGGAAAATATACTTCATAAGAGAATCAACAAGAGGACTAAGAGAAAAGAGTATTTTGAATACTTGGTCAAATGGAAGGGACATCCAGTTGAAGATGCTAGTTGGGAGAATGAAGAAGAAATTTAGAAGCATGGATAGATCGTGCAAGAGCTCATGAACAAGAGTTTATGAAAATTTTCAAGCACGGGAGTATGATGCAGGAGCATCGCAAGCAGCCAACCAAGCTAGCATGAAGGCAGAAGACAGCTGGAAAATGAAACACACATTTTACATGTTTTGGAAGCATTAATGTAATGGTTAAATGGAAGCATACTTGTGTATTGTAAACATATCATGAGCGATTCTCTCTCATATGTAGGAGGTAGAGGCATTTATTCATAGTTAATGAAAGTAGGTAGGTTTAAATTCCAGATTAGACAGTTTTAGGAAAATGAGGGAAAAAGGATATAGACACCCTCATCTTTGTATCATTGTATCATTAGAACATTAGCATAGAGAAAGAGAAGAGAGAGTTGTAGTAGAGAGTTGAGAAGAATAACTCATGTATAGGAGCTTTGAATTAATATATGAATCTTTAATTCAGATTCATGGTGTTATGATGTTTTCTGTTTGTACATGCTGAATGGTTTGCTTACAGTTGTTTTATGCTATCTGTTATGCATTTGCTTTAGTACTGTGAATGTATTATTTCATATTGAATATTTGAAATCTAAGAGAAGGAGAATGAGTTCCAATTGTTTCTCTTCCTGAGTGAGAGAATTTCCTAGAAGGAGTGCATTGAACTGTCCGCACGGTGTGTGTTGATGAAGGTTCAAAGTTCTTCTCAGAAAGCTCAAGAGGGATACCGTTGTTCTCATTTCAACATAATTTCAAAGTGGATCACATGAGTCGTGAAAGGCATGTGCAGGCTAGCTGAGTCCTTAGAAGATTGTTAACTAAGGTGGAAAAGAGAGAGAGAGAGACTGTTGTTGCAGAACGTGCACGGAGTTGAGAGTTCAAATACGCAACAATATTTGAAGGTTTGCCGCAAGGAGTGCAAGCAGAAGCCCTTTTTCGAGACTTGAATTTATTAGAGAAGCTCAGAAGTGGTAGTGCCTTTGAAGAAATCAAAGGGAGACGAAGTGAAGTTGCTTTGCAAAAGGAAGCTCACGACAAGGGGACATTAGTTCATTTTGCAAAGGTTCTTGAGGAAAGAATCGGACGGTCGAAATTATCTATGGAGAATCCCCGAAATAGCGAGGACCGTAGGATCTAGGAAAGTTGTGGGGGAAGTTAAGAGATTGGAGGAATTCATCCTTCGAGGGGTAGGGTCTAATATGGACCATTGATCGTGACTGTTAGATCATCGAGATCATTTCATCATTTCGGGAGCTGTAACTCCGAAGTGTGGATGAAAGCCTTGGTCGCTCAAACTCCTAAAGCACAAAGTGGATTATCTCATGTGAAGGTGAAGAACAAAAATTTCAGAGTTCAGCATTTCGGAGGTCCTCAGGACAAGCGATCGGGACACAACGGAGTGAAAGACCTGAAGTCACAAGTTGCGACAGAACTTGATGTGAATTTCAGGATTACAGAAAATCGAGATTTGGAATACTGGAAGTCTTGATGACAAGGAATCAGGGGCCTTTGTATTGAAAAAATCAGAAAATCCTTGAAGTGGCATTTTATCACTTCGGGGATCAGAGTTTCGGCTTTCACATTGACAAGGATTCAGGACACTTCACATCAGGAATCTCGAAGTTGTGAAAAATGAATTATTTGTGAAGGCATTTCGGCATTTCGGTGTTTCAGAATTCGGGAATTCAGGATTTGTTGTGACAAGTGTTTTGGGGATCGAGTGTTTCGAACTCCTGGTACTTGAAAACGCGAAAAGCATGTGGGTTGTCGGATTAGGAGGGTGACAATCATTCATTGATTTTGCATAGCCGCCATTTTGGAGTTCAAAACTTCGAAAAGACAGAGGAAATAGTGACAGGAGGATAGCTCAAGTTCCGAAAGATGGGAAAGGTGACAAGTGGTAGGAATCCACGTCAGACACCGAGGATGGTTGAGAGGAAAGGTGGGGAGATTTTTATCAACAATCGAAGTCACGAAACCCGATACAAGAGCAAATGAGGAAGTGGTCAGAGATTTCGGCGTTTCGACATTTCGAGTTTCGGCAAGTGGAAGAGTCGATAATATTGACATCAAGAATCGTGAAACCCTAAAAATTGAAGTTCTTTGTGGCTTGAACAAAAAGGGTTTATTAACCCTCGGTGTGGTTGTAGCGAAGATCCTGAACGGATCTCAGCCCGAGGGCAGGGGGTCTGCATCAAATGTTTATCCTTTCAAGGCTTTCAGGTGGAAGACTTTTATGAGAAAATATAGAACTGCATACAAAAAGACATGAAAATCATTTTCAAGAATACTATTGATACACTAGAAGAAGAATCATAATCTGAAGATCCTTTTCAAAAGAGTTTTAGCAACACACAAGGTAGAAGATCTGAAAGGATCCTCCTAAGAAAACCTCTCACACTTGCTATTGAAGAAGAACAAAGATTAAGAGTCAAAACAAAGAAAAAACATAGCTAAACGTCACTTCCTTCTGCAAATGAATTCTTAACACATAAAATGATAAGATAGGCTATCTTCAAATTAATCTGTCAAAGTACAAAAACAGAGCCTCTCGGCCTCCCTTGGCTCATGAATCCCATCTCCAAGAGATATTTCCTTCCTTAAATATAAAATAGCATCCTCATAACCTTAGGAGGTCGAATCAATATCCTCCATTGGATTCTAAACCTTGGAGATAGGTGGCAACAATCAAAGAGATAAAAATCCAACAAAATGCTAATTTTCAGGAATTTGTTGAAAGTCATTAATAAAATGTATCCACCTCATTGAATGAGGCATATTTTGTAGCTAAATATTAGGTGTATGTGTCCCTTAACATCTAACGGATCCTTTATAATCCATTTGAATCCTCCTTGATAGGTGGCAACCTCCCAACACGACGAATATCAAAACTATGACTGCTACAAGAAATTAGGTAGTGTCGTTGTAAAACAGTTTGTAGTGCCACTTCTATGTATAATATCTCTCAAATAATAACACTTTTTAAAAAACTGAGAGAGGTTTTTGTTATTTGGAATGTTATAAACAAATAGCTCCTCCATTTTTCAAAAATACCTTCTCAATTGTTCACAATCCAAGTTTTAAGTTAGTGACTCAAAACTGGCAGAATAACTCTGCACAATTTAGCCTCTACAAGAATTTCGGTAGCGCCTTTAGGTACCACCCGTCTGTGTGTCTGCGTGCAGTTTAATAGCATAAATTTGTGGGAACTTTTGATTCTTGGAACCTTCTAAGAGTGTTTTCAATGCTTATTCTTGACACTTGGCACCTTAACCAATCTTGTGCTAACATGATGAACATGGAAAGAGTTATCCTTGGGATTTAGACAAATACCTTGATATATTGAGCATACATACTCAAATTTTAATCTCTAAAATGCATGATGAAGATGGGACTAAGGGATACTCTATGAATTGATAATATTTTTAAAATTTCTTTGTTCGATTTTTTTGTTTTTTATTACAAGAGAGGGAAACCTAGGTGATCAAATTTTTTGATCAACACTCTCTTAACACTTATAACACCAACCTCAAATAATTCTCATGTTCTTCATCTTCCTTGCAATAGATGGGTGTTTCATCCAAGAAGACAATAACAATTTTTTTAGGTAATCTCTCAAAAATCCATTCATCATGCATATAAAAATAGATGGTGCATTTGATAACCCAAATGGTACTACTAGAAATTCATAATAGTCACACTACATTCTAAATGATATCTTTTTGATGTCTTTATCTTTAATTTTGAGCTGATGGTAACTTAACCTCAGGTCAATCTTGGAAAATATTATCAGTTCTTTTAGTTGATCAAAAAGGTCATCCATCATTGGTGAAGGATACTTGTTCTTTATGGTAACCTTATTAAGTTGTTTCAAATAAATACAGATCCGTAATGTTCGACCCATCTTCTTCATAATGAGCACTAGGGAACCCAAAAGTGACATACTTGGGTGTATGCATCCATTTTTCAAAATTTCTTTAATCTACATCTACAATTCCTTTGTCTTCGGTGTGCTAATTCGATAAGGTGTCTTCGACACTGTTACAACTCTAGGAACCAAATCAATGGAGAAGTCAATGTCTCTCTTTGGTGGAAATCCTATCAATTCCCCAAACAGATCCTTATACTCTTTTAACTCTTGATGGTCTTCAATACTTGGCCCATTATCCATCGCTTCCTCTTCCATATGGGATGAAAAAATATGAAACCCTTTCTTGAAAATATTTTTCAACTTCATGGATAAAATTTCTCTTATGGATATAGGTCTTGGTATCCCTTTAACATTCCTTCATTCTCCTTCCTCATCATCACAAGTGAATGCCTTGTTGTAGGAGTCCAAGACAAAAATATATTTGTCCAACAAATCCATAACAATCAAGAAACTGTATACACACAATTGTATAATGTTCAAATATTCCTTTATGATGATTCCATTCCAGTCTATATGAAAATCCTTAACCATCTCATTGATCCTCCTCTTGGATCCAGTAGCTAGATGGACAAACAAAGATTTTCCATTCTTTCTTCATTCCAAATGAAAACTCTCAACAATATTAGGATCTATGTAGCTATGACAAGATCTGAGATATATTAAAATATCCATGAGATGGTTCTTGATCTTACCTTGTACCTCAATCATGTGAGATTGATGGTCTTATTTCCCATTCTTCTACCCATGGCTTCAACTGTATCAACTTCTTGAATATCATGGATAATGCTCATTCTATCTCATTTGTGAGGCAAATATTTATAAACATGTGGTCTCCCTCACATATCCAACATTTTGTGGGTTGTTTCCTTGTCTTTTTCCTAAAACATTCTCATCCTATGCTCATTTTGTCATTTTTGTCCTTACTAGTGTAAGTGTAATTGAGGACTTCCCTTATTCTTCTCCTACAAATACTTATCTTTTCTTATGGCTTCTTCTACGGTCTTGGGTTCATCAAAATGAATTTTATCATTGTATAAGGATGGAAATCCACTAAAAAATCTATGAATTTTTACCTTCTCATTCTCGATGAAATAGTCCAACAAACCTCAAAAGCTCTAAAAACCTCTTTTCATACTATTCCATAGTCATGTTTCCAATTTGAGTTCAAGGAATGTTGACATCTTCTTGTCATAATAATTCTCTTACAATTACTTATGATAATTAGTATTAATTACTTAAAAATTAAACTTACAGAAAATATGTATCATTTTATTTGAAAAATAATACTAATTATTGCAAAAGTATTTAAAGTCTTCTAACATACTATTATTCAAATATACATACATTCTAATAATAATAAATTATTATTAACCAACAATACAATTTTAATAATTAAAAATTAAATAATTAGAAAAATATTTTAAACTCTTGTAATTTATTTTAAAATCGAACATGTAAAATCATGTAGAAAAACTTCAAATAAAAAACACTGCAACCTATAATAATAATGAAATAAACTATAATAATAATAAAATAATATTGTATTAAGAATTAAATCATTAATATGGTATCATAATAATAATGAAATAACCTATAATAATAATAAAATAATATTGTATTAAAAATTAAATCATTAGTATGGTATGTATAATGCATTGATTTGAGCAACCTCCCATCAAAACCCACTTAAAACACTTCTCAAGAATGTAATTCAAATGGTGTACAAATATGATAAGCATTTTAAACAATGATGCAAGTGCAATGTTGAAATTTTTGGAAATTCCTTTACTTTTTATTCTTCTCTTTAAAGCTTCATTGATTCTTCTTAGGTTCTTTATGAGGTTTCTTTTATGCTCACAATGCTTTAGCCAAACAACACTTTTTATTTCGATCCATAATATTATGTATTTGATGTATGTTGTATAATTTTATTCATTTTGATTTACTTATTCCTATAGTAAGTCATTTTGAATCCTTTATTTATGATTTTTTTTTATATATATTGTATAATTTTGTTTATTTTCATGTCCTTTATTCTATAATAAGTTATTGAATCTTTTACTCATGAAAATTCGCCGTCTGTAGTATTCCATGTGTATTGAGGCTTAGTTCTTCTTGCATTTACATTATAAAAATATTTTTTTATATTAAAGCATGGTGTGGATGGTTCATCTCTTTCTCTCACATGTCTCTACTTATATTATCATTTTAGATTTGTCTAAAAAAAACTATTACATTTTTACTTCCTTTCTTTAAGAAATAAAGATTCAATTTTACATTTGTCTACACAAACTATTACAGTTTTACTTCCTTTATAAAGATTAAAGTTTCTTTACTAAAATTCTTCTCATTACATAGACCCAAGGTATTGTTACAAAACCTCATGATAAGTTAATTTTGGCAAATGTAACACTTTTAGTTATCCCATGTTTCAATTCTATTTCCATTTGTTTTTATGGCTCCCAACCTCCTCCCTAAGAGTGTGTAGGTCCAATGATTTTATGCCCTATTACTATGTTTCATGGTTGTTTTCCCAATCAATCCCAAAACATTATGGATATTAATTTTAAGGACCTACTACAACATCAACAACTTTTTATTTCATTTTTATGAAATGATTTGTAAATCATTTTTGAAAAATTACCTTATTCACATGTTTAAATACTTTTATTTATAACTTTATTTAGATTTATTTTCCCTTTTTCATTGAACATTCATTGTATTTATAGAGAATACAAATAAATCTTTGTTAAGTAAATATTTGTTTTGAGTTAGTTGTTCTAATTGATCCACTAGTTTTTTAATTTTTGCATGACTTTTGAGTTTGGATTTTAAAATATTGATGATTTATCCTTTTAGTATCTATTCCTTTTAATGGAACCTAGGGAAATTTCCTCACATATTTCGTTATGGATTGAAAAATTCATATGGTAAGTAGTGTCATGATCTTATTCATTGTGTTTCCTTCTAATATCCACGCGATCTTGCTATAGTTGCAATTAAAGGTTCCATTTTATGATTTTGCGCTCTTACCTAGATCATTCTGAAATATTTTTTGGTTAATTTTAATTCATATTTAAGAATGATTTATGTCATGCATATTCAGTTTACAATGTGAAAACAAGATCACTCTTGGAAATGAACTAGATCGGTCTGCATTTTTTTTTGGGTTAATTTTCGTTCATATCCCATAATGATTGATGTCATGGATATTCACTTCAAAATGTGAAAAAATGATGACCCTTGGAAATGAATAAATACAACCTTTTTTTTTTTATGTCCCAACATATTAGATGTAATTTATTTTCTTTTAGTATTATAGTTTTTATTTTTTTGGGCTTAATCCATGAATGCATTATGGTTTTTCTTTAGGTCTATGAATCCTTGATTTCCGAATGGTATCTAGTTATCTTTTGAGTATTGTAGTTTTTATTTTTTTGGGCTTAGTCTATGAATGCACTATGGGTTTGTTTTAGGTCTATGAATCCTTGATTTCCGAATGGTATCTAGTTATCTTCACGTGAGGAACATGCTTAAAACAATTTGTACCATTTCCATGGGGTTTTGAGACATTTTTTGTAAAAATTGTCGAGTTATGTAAAAATTTAATTGCTTCGATATTTTTTGGATCCCAACTATCTTCTTATTTACCTTTTGTTTCCAAACCTTGCTTGTATTTTGGTTCAATCCTTTTTACTTCGTTTAAAGCTTTAACCTTAGATTAGACTCTTTTCATTTGTGAGACATCGTCTATTTCTTGATTATTGATATATTACAAAGTTAAAAAATAAAATAATGTGGAATTTTAGGTAGCACTCCTCAATCGAATGCCTCACTAGTAGTCCACTTCCCTTGAGGGTTTTTCTCCATAATTATAGTACGATGTAGGGTTATTTAGTTGTATCTTTCATCATGCAAGAAACATGAATTTCATTATTTATCTTTTATTTTATCCTTTAAGTGATATGCATTTAGTTTAATATTTATTTTAATTAGACATTTAGTTTCAGTGGATGCATTATAAAACTATAAAAGATTTTGGAATAGAAGAATAATGTTAAACATTTGTTCTTACCTATTTCTTGTTTTTAGTTTTATTTTCTGAATTTTAGTGCTTCATTGTAATATCTATCATAGACATTTGTCAATTGATAATGACTTTTTCATGTGTTCTAACTAGATAGCCATATCTTATTAGCCAAATATAACATGTGGGTCTAATGGTTAAGAACATGTGTTTCCTCTTAAGAGGTCACAAGTTCAAATCGAGAGGGGGGTAGGGTATGTATACCTCCGTAGACTTTACGAGTCAAATCGTTGGGCGGAGGGGGTCCCTTGTCCCACAAACAAGGGGGTCTCATACACCATTTTGATGTGGTTTGGCCATGAATATACAACATAAATACATACTTGAAGACTTGAGAAGAGATGAAATCCAAGCAATGGTGGACTCTCAAAGGAAACAACTTAAAAGGTGTAGAACATGCATGACAACAATCTCAATTTTATGATACAAATATTTACATTGAACCCAACAAAGACATGGTAACCTACTCCAATCCATGCACATCACCGTTTCAGTCACTTTTTGCCTTACCTTGATACATTGTTTTTACCCTCCTCGAGATCCATCTATTGATATCACAAGGGCCCTAAGATGTGGTTTTATGGTTTCCAAATTCAATTTCCAGTTGGATACCCACATTTCATTACCGAAATGTAGAGCGAAAATACAGGGTGAATTTATGGACTAATGGATCTATAGCTTAACTACGTACTTGAATACTTGTGTAGAGATGAGCTTAGAGAAATGATTAGTTGTCAAACAAAATCACTTAAAATATGTGGTACAAACATGGTGGAAATATCTCAATTAAGTTACAAGAATTTTTGTTGAACCCAACAAAGACATAGTAGCCTACTCCAATATAAACGCATCGTCATGTGGGACACTTTCAACCTTCCTTCCCTTCAAACAATGTTTTTACCCTCCTCATTACCTACACAAATTTAAAGTGTCTATGATTACATCTATGACAATACCCAAGATAAAATATCAAATAATGAATTCATATTTTTACGAACTTCATATCTGACTCCAAATCATAAATTTTGAAGAGGCACTTATTTGAAAATTTAGCTCTAGTTTGTTGCTAATTTTTTTTTAGCATGAAGTAACTTTATTTGAGGGGAACACTTTTTCCACTAAGCCCTTGGAGTAGATATTAAACTCCATAGGTTCCTTCACATCCCTATCACTCACCCTCTTCTCTTTAATAATATATTGGTGCATTCCTCCCCAAGCATAACCCTAGTGCTAACACATCTATCTATTGAACCTCCTCAATGGTTTGATTACCAAAAATTTCACTATCATGATGCTTCAAATTCTCATGCCTTGCATTTCTAATCAACCACAAAAACCTATACAATCATGAAAAACTACTAGATCACTCTAAACCTACAAATAAGTTTCTCAAGAAAACTCCATCTCTTGACCCCTCTTCTCAACTAAAAATAGTCCCTCTTCCCAACCCTTCTAGCATAGACCCTTCCTTATTCCTAAAATCTAAGAGAAATTCTTTAGATACCCCTTTTACTCACAATTTTCAAGTGAAATACCAACTATACACTATCATGCTTGACAATGATAACCAAGAAAATATCAAATCCCAAGACTTTGTAAGAAATCTATAGCTCCTCACACAACCACACCCATGTACTTATCACCTCCACTAGGTACAATAGGACAAACCTCATCTTATTTTTAATAAACAATGTACTATAAAATTCATAATAAGTTCTTTTAAATGTGATGTTTCCTCCCTCAAATTTTTTTATCTTACTCTTGGGCATGCCATATCAATGTTACTCTAATGAATTTTCAAGACATATAAAATGTGATGTTTCCTCCCTCTATTTTTTTTTTATCTTACTCTTGGGCATGGCATATCAATGCCAGTCTAATGAATTATAGAATGCATGTAACAACACATAAATTATTGGAAGAAGAAAAATGTTATGAACTCACCTCTGCTACAATGTTTTTATGCATAATCCTATATTCCACCCTATCAATTCGTGTAAATGTCGTTCTCTCTCTTTTTAAAATTACAACAATTTTTTTTTTCCATTTAAATCATTCCTTTTCCATAACCTTTGAAATTTTAACCTACATATTACCTCTCCTTCCCCAACCATATCTCACTCTCTTCATTGCATTCTTAGTTCCTATCATCCCCAATTCACCCATAACTCATCCATTGTTTTCCT
>ML780310.1:1626032-1643687 GCA_009831015.1 Picea engelmannii
AACTACTCTAACAAGGGATATCTAGTACCACTACCGAATCCAGGATACCCACAAACTCATTGTTTTATTCCAACATAGTCATGATATAACATCATTGATAAAGAATAGTATTCATGTCCTCCAAGGGACAATATCATGTGGCCCAATGCTTCTATAAACGTGTTGTACACCATATGTTGAATAGTTAATTTCCAAAGAATAGTCTTCATGGCCTCCAAGAGAAAATATCACGTGGCCCAATGATTCTATAAACGTGTTGTACACCATATGTTGAATAGTTAATTTCCATATTCTAGTAATATTCTCAAAGTCCTAAGGATCTTTACTACACTTTTAGAGATGAACGATCATTACAAAGATCCTTATCGTTTGATACAGTAGGCATTATACCACACCCTACCTCTTCTAAAAATTTAACACACAATATATCTAGAATGTAGTGCACCTTCTTATGTGATTATTTTTGCACCCACAAGAATACCCCGTAATCCTAGACACAAGGGAGGATAAATTTTACACGTGGATTAATTTTTCATGTTTTCGTTTTTTCCGAAAATTATTTTACCAGCTTTCATTTTTTCTAAAAATTATTTTCGCAAATTGTATAGAATAATATTATTTTACTTTTAAAAAACACCAAACATTTCTAGAAGCTATATAAAATCCTTGTAAATTTGAGTATTTTTAATAAAATTCCCACAAACATTTTATACTTTGCATTTAAAAATTCTAGTAAGATTCAACATATTTTATACAGATTAAAATAAGTCTGCGTCCTTAAAAATTTCATTGCTTCATATCAACATTATCTTCCTCCTCCTATACAATCCCATTGCTCATGCACAACTGGAATTTTATAGCACGTCTAGGATCCATCATACATCAAAGTACATTCATATATTCTTGGAGTTAGTTTTTAATTTTCAATCTTGATGTAGTAAAATTATACATATGCTATATGTTTTCTATTATTGGGGATGAAAGTGTTCCTTGTGGTCCAACATTTATGTGGCATATATACAATCTACACAGTGTATTTTCTACTAGTATTTCATGACACCTTCAACGAACAAGTTTTAGAATCACATATACATCCTTCTTCAACACATCCCTTCTTTGACACTCACGACATAGCCTTCAAATGTTCTGAAAGTATATGAAGGAATTCCTAGGCTCAAATGTTTTAGTGTAATGACTTATCTTCCCCTATATGGGTTATCTTCTTTCATGTTTTTACTTCATCTATACATTGGGACATTATACCTTGTTTTCTACGCGATTGGACATCTATCCCCAATGATGGAGTATATGTGCTCAAACTAATCGTTTTTCCATTGGATTCAATATCCTTCCATGATTTCCAGTCACATACTATTATTAGGACATGGATCCTCCACATAGTGGACTACTAGTTTTCAAGACTATAATTGATCTTCTTATAGTACCATATTTGGTTTCATCCAAGCACTCATAGTTGAGGGATGATGCTTCTATCCTTTTTAACCATACAAAAAAACTTATATCATATTCACACTACTCCATTAGCTCCTTTTTGTTTTCTAGATGCCACTAATGCACCACAAGGCCTCCTAGGGTTTATTGCACTAGATCAAGAATCAAAGGTTACAATGATCTAATTGTAACATCCCTCTCTTGTGCACACCTGATCGGAATTATTCTTTGAGGACACTTGCGTGTAGGGATGGTTTTAAGCATGGTAATTTATTTTAAAATGTAGAAACCTTGGCGAATATTACAAATACTTTATATGTCAACTATAAATGTTTGGTGATATTTTTTTTAAAATATTCAAATTTTTGAGAATTTTATATAGTTTTTATAAAATTTTGGCAATTTTTAAGGTAAAATAATTGTATCCTATAAAATTTGGGTGAATCATTTTTAAAATAACGAACCTTGTTTTTTGAAAAACATGTAAAATTAGCCCATGAGCGAAATTTAGCCCCTAAAATCATCCCTTCTTGCGTTCAAGTGATCCAGTTCATTATATGATTGACTGTTTCTATTATGGATCATGATGTTGTTGTGGATTTGATGATATGTTATTTGATGATACTTATATCGACATGTGCTATTGACTGGTTTTTCCTGAGTGTACAGAACTCTAGACCGATTAAGGATATCGATCACATCAATGGACCTTTTTGGACTCTGGATCGAGTTAGGGAGTGGACTGTTATAGTTTGAGTGTTTTTTATATTGCATATGTGACATATGACTAGTAGATTATGATGTTTATTTTGATCGCTGACTTGTCTCGATGATGGATGCAGACAGACAATAGCTTTCCAACCAGACTCACATTTGGAGTAAAGGGGTCACACATGAAAACCAAAGACATTCAGGGAAAGGTGTGGCAACAACCCTACTAAAGCGTACTAGCACTCCCGTCGTGGCTCAAACTGTAGGTTAATTATTACCTAGTTCGAGAGATCCATGATGTTGTGAGAGCATACTGTGACCGTCGCTCACGATAATTCTAAGGAGCGCACAATAAGGCAGGGTCCTTATTCCTTAGAGTCCTTTAGTCTCCTAAAAGGTCACCTGATGGAGTATTGACTCCAGGGGTTTGACATATACCAAATGTAGTCAAAAGGCGAGTGCCACCCTTCAAGCACATAGTTCAACTTGAAGGGCACGTCACGTTAAAAAAACACGAATGGAGGCGAGTGCCACCCTTGGAGAATGTAGTGCGTATTGAAAGGCATGTCGTGATTTTAACTCTGTAAGTTAATGGACCTAGTACCTAGAAAATTGTGTCTCTGTAGGACCTGGTCAACCTTAAAATGAATGATTGTATGAGTAAATATTAATAACTTAAATTCCCTTCAAATGTTTTTCTGAGCCTGGTAAATTGAAGCCTATGTCTAAGTAGGACTTGTGAACAAAAAATAAATAAATAGACAAGATGGGGATGAAGCAAATTCAACCATAATAATTGAATAAAAATGTCAATGGAGGATTAAAATATTTAAAATATTAATTGTTGACTAAGTACAAACTTGGTAATTAAGAACCTCGACCCAAAAGGGGGAACTTAAGGAAAGAGGGGAATGTTGAACATAGTAAGAAATCTAGTCTAAAAACCCTTCTAATTTCGAACTCGACTAGACTTTAAGAAAGGAGTTAGTAAATTAAAGGAATGTAAGGGAATAAAGGGATGTGGATGAGCGTTTTTAGGGACGATTTTAGGTGGGTGAAGGAAATTGGCCATTAAATCAAATAATTAAATGAATTTCTGTTGCAAGTAAGGGATTAGGTAACATGTGTACACGGGAGGTTTATCCTAAATAAATTTAATAAAAAGAATATAAGGAGGGTTTTGGAAAATAATCACTAAGAAAAATCTATAAAAGGAATGGCGGAGGGGGAGTATGATCACGTGTAGTATGCGTAAGGTTATGCAACCGGATTTTAATATTGAGTGAATTTTTCTTGTGGGAGTTGGGAAACCCAACTCGGATAACTAGTGGTAGCTCGATCTTGGGAGGCGAGCTGGGTGTTAGTATTCTCTGGTTGTGAGTGTGGTCCCTTAGAGGCTTGCGGGGCTTAGGGGTAAGAAGAGAACCGCTAGCGTTCGTTGGGAGGTACAGGTGAGGTCTTGGCAGTTGAAAAGAGGGAACTGGACGGAGCATGCACATGGGAAAACCACTTGGGACTCTATGCCTACGGTTATGGTATTTATTGAGAGTTGTATTCGCTGATATTGATTACATGTATTTCGTTTAGAAATTTTTGCACTTGTACTATGTCTCCAGCTTCGTTGAAGATTCTGGGTGATGAATTGTATATTTATGGTTTTAAAGGAAACGATGTTATGTGTGATTAGTTTTTTTTCAGTGCGCTTCCTCATTGATGAGTTTTGATATTATTTTTTTATAATTAGTGCACCTTCTACTTGGGGATTGGATTAATAATTTTTGCACCATTTTAAAATATGAGATCGTGTAATTTCTGGAAAAAAAAACAAAAAATGAGTAAACTTGAAGATTTTCCCACATTCCCTTCTCCAGTTTTCTAGACCATCCTTCACACTGTAGAACCTATCTCTTCCTTGATTTTTTGAATAACGCAACTTGCTAATTTCCTTGGTGCCTGGGTTGGGACATGGACCTCTTGGTATTACACACATATTAGTGTTAATGAACATAGATCATCATATTTTAAGAGTGGCTAGGCGCCCTCTTGGCCCAACACAAACTTCCTTTAATTGACGATTCTTTATGGATGTTTAGGATGTTTACAGCCTCGACCGAGGTCCACTGCAGGGAGTTTTAAAAATAAAATCCCACCTTAATTTTAATAGCTGGTTGGGGGCCAGAAGAGTAACCGCTAGCGCATAACAGTTAGGTTTCTGAACCTTCTTTAACCATCACATGAGTAAGGTAAAGCCGTTTTCCTGTCAAGTGTAGTGTTGCTCAAGTATTCAATACTCCAACTTTTTCCTTCATCCCTTCGACCCTCTTCTCGACACTTTCATTAGCCTTTCTCTCGGAGACATACAATCTTCTCCCTCCATTCATTCTGACGATGTCATTCTGCGTGGACAGACCCTGCCTCCAAGAAAAATTACCTCCTACCACGGCGCCATGCCTCATCGATGTTGGATGTCTGTCTAAACTAAACATGGAAAGAATCCTTGCACCGATGCGTCTTGTCCTTTAGCGATTTATTGCGTTATAATAGTTTAAATTTGTTTAGGATAAGAGGATTATGTCCAAGGTTATGTGATTTCCAAGTGGAGGGTTTTTGTTTACTTATTTGCCTTTAATAGTTCTGATATCGTTCATAAAGGAGAAGCATGTTAATAGTCATGAGTCTGGAAAGCGGAGGTTCAATTTGATTTATAATTGTTCGTTATTTGTTTTAGAACACCTTGAAAAATATATGAGGAATGGCAGCAATGATGGATATTGTTTTTAATATTTTTAAACTGTTTTAACAACACTTTAAACTGAGAACATAAGGGATGATGGTGTGATATTTATTTCCTTTTTATAGTTGATTGTTGGAACAACTCATTATTGTAGGAGCTTGTGAATAGCTTTGTAGCTTTTAATTTCCTTTAATAGTTGATGGTTTTAGGACATCGCCCTTTTTCCAGAACACGTGGAAGGCAGTGGTTATATCTACATTGGTTATGGCTGTAGCGATTAATTATACATTGCTATTGTGTAGCAGTGATTTAATTAATGGCAACATTGGTATAATGACAGAAATAAACAATTGCAACAATTATTTTGACAGTGATTATAATTGCCTGAGACTGTACATTGGCAGTGGTTATAATTAGTTGTGAATTTATGTTCAGTGATTTATTTTCTTTTACCCGTTTAAATTTTGGTTGGGATATAGAAATACATAAATTGTTGAATAGCGCATTAAATTTTATAAATACGTGGACTGGCAGCCGCGTTGGGACTGTGTTAATTATTTTATAATTGTTGTAAATTGTGGAAACAACATATTAATCTAAGACCGTGTGAATGACATAATGTCTATCTTGCTTTATTAGTTTTTGTAACTGTTTTATAATCAACACTAAGCTAAGGTACCTATTGAGATCGTGAGATGTTTGTTGATTGTTTTATGATAGTGATTAAATTAAGGATACCTTTATTTCCTTGCATTGATTTAAGGGTGGTATTTAAGATAAAAGGTAGGGAAGGCTTCTCTCCCCTTGGTAAAGTTGTGAATCTTCACAATAATTTTTTAGTCTTAAATTATTACTAAATGTTTAAGTAGGTAGAAGTTTTACTTTTATGGGTTTAGTTTCTTTCTATAATTTTGATGATGAGAGGATAGTTGATGCTTGAAGGTTGCTTTATGTTGATTGAGATTGTGGTTGGTTGGTTACTTGTGCTATGATGGGTGTCTATGATGGTAAAACTTCTAAATAAGTACATCTAGGTCATTGTGCTAGTAAAGAAAACCACATATGAAATCCTCGTAAGAAAATAAGAATTCTAGATAGATGTTGTGGAAATTAAATGCTTTGATTGTAGTCACCATGTATCTTGTTTAGCTTGTTGATTGGTTGATTTGGGTATAATTTTCGTATAATGTTGACATTTTAAGTTGGGACTTCTCGTGCGTTGAATTTGTGTATTGAATGGAGGTCTAGAATTGTTATGGTTGCACCTTGGTTTCTATCACGCCTATCGCAATGTGGTGGCATGATTTTTGATGACTGGATCATTGTGCGTATTGATCGATAGATGCGTATGATAACCTAGCCTTGGGTCATGTGATTCCTGATGATGACGATGATTGAAATTGATGTATGGTCAATTGTTTTTTAATCGCATGATTATGATTTTGTTTCTCGTTGGTTGTGAAGGTTCAAGTTCATGTTTTTATTTTTGTTGTTGGTTTTGTCTGGCTGGTCTTCATGTTGTCCCTTAGCTTAGTATGATTTGACTTGCTTGCGACGGGCGAACGATCATTTTTATTCCTTGACTGATTGATTGTGCGATGTTTCTTCAAGCTACTTGATGTGCTAGTATGATAGGTCGTTATGTTTAGGAACTGTGTGAATTGCATTCATTATGTTTGTCGTCGAGTTGTGATGCTTGATTGTATTAATGATATTATCTTCCTTGCGCTTCAAAAAAGAAAAAAAAAACTACTTCTTTTGTGTCAGTTGTTATCATAACGAAGGGGTTCGTTACATATGGTATCATAGTCGGTTCGACCTGCAACTTGGCATCACTACAGATTCCATTGATTAGTTACTTTATTATAAAATGTAGTTAAATAAATAAATTTATATTCTTTTAGGTAATCATGGTTAGGGGACGCCGCAGAGGCAAACAACGGGGTGCTAGGGGAGGAGGCAGGACGCCTCCAGTAGCATTCACTCCTGAGGGATCTAACCCGAGGGAGAAGAACAGGTTTTTGGGCAGGAACAAATAGCAATGGGTGATGTGATTGAGACGATGAGGTCCTTTCATAGGATGTTGGAGGCACTGATCAGTCATTTGGATAGAGATGAGCCTAGGGCGACGACACCTCCTGAGGGTCCACCACACACCCCAGGTAGTACTTGTACCATTCACCACGAACTCGAGAAGGTTATGTTTCCCGAGTTCTTTGGTGCCACGGATGGTGCATCCATCGAGGCATGGTTGGAGAATATGGCGATGTGATTTTCATTTCGCGACAATACCTTCAACATGAAGGTTTATTTAGATTTCTTTCAGCTGAAGGGGCGTGCTCCTCTATGGTGGAAGATGCTCCTACCGCAACTGAAAATGGTCGTTGAGGATGTGTCCTGGGAATTGTTCGAGGAGAAGTTCCGAGAGAGGTATCTATCTGAGGAATTCATTGAGAGAAAACTCAATGAGCTCAACACCTTGCGACAGGGAGGTCGTACGGTGCCCGAGTACGAGGCCTGTTTTATGGAGTTTCTTCGGTATGCTCCCCATATGAATACCGAGAATCTTAAGGTCAACAAGTTCATGTTCGGCCTTAATGTCATCATTCATGCAAAAGTGAGGATTTTGATGCCTCAAACTTTGAACGATGTTGTCCAGAAGGCCCTCATAGCCGAGGAGGAGCTCATCAGTGAGGATCAGAGAAGGACTTTGGTGAGACCACCAGGACATGTGACATTTGGTCCGCAGCAACATTACACACCATCTAGGCATCCATTAGTATATCGAGACACTCCTAGAGGATCTAAATTCACTACACCATGACAACTAACGCCTCAATAGTGGACTCCCTACCGAGGACCACAACACTAGTAGCAACGTCGACCGCAGCAGTAGTATTCTAGGCCTATTCAACAAACCAGACTAGGGTTCCACATTGGTGGGCCGTTAGCTTTTACTTTAGGTACCAGGATTACTGGAGCGAAGACCGAGTGATGGACATGTCGGGAGATACATTACTAGTGTGACTGCTCATTTGATAGGGCTAGAGAATATGGATTGGTTGAACCCACTACCATGGGATAATTGGGCAAGGCCCATCAGATTCATGCAGTAGTGAATAATTGTCAGACAGAGCACCAGTCGACTGTTCTTGAGAGATCAAGTACCTTTGTTGACGATACCCTTAGTATTTTGATAGATCCAGGTGCTACAATGAGTTTTATTTCTAGTGCAACGCTAAAAAGAATTAAGGTAAAGGCAGTCAAAGAGGATTATTTTAGCTTTGAAGAAATGGATTTTGGAGCCAAACAAAAGATTGGAGGAAAGGTTACGGGTTGTAGCCTTAACCTGTGAGATTTTGTCATGAAGGCCAACCTGTACTTCACGATCTTAGGGTCTTATGACGTCATGATAGGTATGGACTAGTTGGAATGACATGAGGTGATACTCAACTATAAGATGAAACGATTGAGCTTGGTCGATGATGAGGGACACAGATGAGTGATTGTAGGTAGGAACTAGGTAGTATCCCTAAGGTTCATTTGTTCCCTACAGCTACTTAAGAGCATGCGTAAGGGATGCAAGCTATATGCGATCCTTGTGTTAAATGAAAACGGCGTGGCGAAAGGACTAGAAAATGTTTCGATAGTCCAAGAGTTTGTGGACATCTTCCCAGAGGAGTTACCAGGGTTGTCGCCTGAGAGGGAATTGGAGTTTACCATCAACCTGAAACCAGGAAATAAATCGATAGCAAGAACTCCTTATCGAATGTCAACCTCGCAGTTAAAGGAGTTGGAAATGCAACTGAGGGACTTACTGAACCTAGGAATTACACGTCCAAGTGTGTCACCATGGGGTGCACCTGTTATTTTCATATGAAAGAAGGATGGGTCATGGAGACTCTGCATTGAATGTTGTCAATTGAACAAGGCAACAATCAAGAACCAATATCAGTTGCCAAGGATAGACGATCTGTTTGATCAGATGAAGGGCGCGGTGATGTTTTCAAAGATCGACTTGAGATAAAGGTATCATCGTTTACGGATTGAATACATCCCTAAGACGTCCTTTAAAACAAGGTTTGGAAATTACGATTTTACTATTTTACTGTTTGGACTAAAAAACTCCCTAGGGGTATTTATGATCTTGATGAACGGGGTGTTCTGTGAATACTTGGAAAAGTTTGTTCAGGTATTCATTGACAATATTTTGATATATTCTTAGATGAGGGAGGAGCATTAGAAACACTTGCGCTTGGTACTACAAAGTCTACGAGAGAACAATTTTTATGGAAACTGTCGAAATGCTCATTTTATCAATCGAAGATTCATTATTTAGGGCATGTCATATCCATCGAAGGCATCATTGGGGATCCATAAAATGTCGAGGCTATTATCAAATGTCCTACACCAACGAATGTCCCAGAAGTGCGTAGCTTCATGGGTTTAGTGGGATATTATTGACGGTTAGTTGACGGTTTTTCGAAGATAACAAATCTGATTATGGAATTGTAGAAGAAGAGCAAGAAGTTTGTTTGGACCGAGAAATGTCGGGAAGCATTTCGGAGGCTCAAGGAGCTATTGACGACATCACCAATACTAAATATCCCTAACATGGATGAGGACTTCTCAGTATGAACTGATGCATCCAAGGAAGGCTTAGGTGAAGTCTTTATGAAAGACGAGCGATTAATCGCTTACATCTCAAGAAAGTTAAGAAGACATGAGGAGAACTATGCAACGCAGTATTTGGAGTTGTTATCCATTGAGTATTCCTTGAGAGTGTGGAGAAACTACCTTATTGGACGGAATTTCGAACTAAAGACAAATCATTGTTGTTTACAACATATTTTCATGCAATGTGACTTGAACGTGCGATAAATGCATTGGTCGGAATTGCTTAGCAAGTATGATTTCGAGATTAACTACATAAAAGGAATAGTGAACAAAGTGGCAGATGTGTTGACTCAGAGACCACACATATTTTTGGTGATGCCTCTTCAGACGAATCTACGTGAAAGGATTCTTACTTTACAGCACGACAATGACTAGTATAAAGAGGTTAAGGAATTTATCAGATAAAATACAACGGATTAATGAGATTTAATAATCAAATTTATGTACCACCAAACGAAAAGTTGAGGAGTTTGATCCTAAATGAGGCTTATAGAGAAATGTACATTGCTCATCCAGGAGTCACAAAGATGAGGGAAGATCTTAAACCCTTATTCTTATGGAAATAAATGAAAGCGGACATAGTCAACTACGTGGAAAGATGTCTAGAATGTCAATAGGTGAAGGTTAAACATAAACATCTCACAAGATTACTAAAACCACATGCTATTCCATAATTGAAATGGGAAGTCACTTTGATGGATTTGATTGTTGGATTCCCCCTGATGACAAGAAGACATGACTCGATTTCTCTAGTAGTCGACACTCTGAAAAAGAGTGCTCATTTTATTCATGTGTGAGCGACGTATCAGGAACCTGACATAGCTAGAGTTCTCATCAACAATATTTTGAGGTTACATGGCATGCTTAATACGATCATATATGATTGAGGATCGATGTTTATAGGAAGATTTTTAACTAGTTTCCAGGAGGCCTTGGGAAACCAACTTAACTTTGGTACCACGTATCACCCGTAGACCGACTGGAAAACCGAACGAACAAACCAAATATAGGAGGATATGCTGCGTATGTACATGATGGACCAACATAAGCGTTGGGAAGAGTTCTTGCCACTGGTATAATTTTATTACAACAGTAGTTATCAAAACACCATTAAGATGGATCCTTTCGAGTTTCTTTACGGGCGATCCTGTCGGACCCCTTTTAGTTGGGATCTGCTTGAGGATAGGGTCCTAGTAGGACCAGAAGCGATCCAAAAAATGGAAGAGAAAATGAAAACAATATGACAAAGGATAAAGGAACCGAAAGATCGGTAGAAGAGTTATGCTGATGCGCATCGTGTTGATTGTAGTTAAGAGGTTGGTGATCGAGAATTCTTGCGGGTGAAATCGCACAAGAGTTCGATCAAGTTTGGAAGGGATGATAAACTATCACCTAGGTTCCTGGGACCTTTCGAGGTTATGGAAAGAAAGGGGCCTGTGGCCTATCAACTATCTTTTCTTGATTCATTGAGGCTTGTGCATGATGTTTTTCACATATCTGTTTTGAGACATTATGTTAGTAATCCTACACATGTGATTGACATGGGTTCCTTGCAGGTATCAAATGATGGTACAGTCACGGTGGAGGCGATCCGCATTCTGGACCATCGCATTCAATAACTACGTCGTCAAATAATAGATTAGGTCAAGGTCGAGTGGGACAACTATAGTCCACAATGGACGACCTGAGAGGACGCATATGATATGTGTCACCAGTTTCCATTTTTGTTTGATAGTTAGACACATAGATATTGTGATATTTTTATTTTGGCACTTATATACCCTAAAAATTTGGGACAAAGTTTAAAACAAGAGGGGGTGTATGTAACATCCCTCTCTTGCGCACACCTGATTGGAATTATTCTTTGAGGAAACTTGCATGCAAGTGATGTGGTTCATTATATGATTCACTATTTCGATTATGGATCATGATGTTGTTGTGGATTTGATGATATGTTATTTTATGATATTTATATCGACATGTGCTATTGAATGGTTTTTCCTGAGTGTGAAGGACTGTTGACCGATTAAGGATGTCGATGGCATTGATGGACCTCCTTGGACCCCAGATCGAGTCAGGGAGTGGACTGTTATGGTTTGAGTATTTTTTATATTGAATATGTGACATATCACTAGTAGATTATGATGTTAATTTTGATCATTGACTTGTTTCGTTGATGGATGTAGGCTAACGATATCTTCCCAACCAGACTCACATTTGGAGTAAATGGGTCAAGCACGACAACTATAGACATTGAGGGAGAGGTGTGGCAGCAATCCTGCCACATCCTACTAGAACTCTCATCGTGGTTCGAACTGTAGGTTAACTCTTACCTAGTTTGAGAGATCCACAATGTCGTGAGGGAAGAATATGACAGTCTCTCATGATGATTTTAAAGGGTGTGCAATAAGGCATGGTCCTTATTCCTCAGAGGCCCTTAGTCTCCCACAAGGTCACCTGGTGGAGTATTGACTCCAGGGGTTTGACATCTGCCTAAATCAGTCAAAAGGAGAGTGTCACCCTTAGAGAATGTAGTGCATCTTTAAGGGCATGTTACGTAAACAAAACACAAATGCAGGGCACTGGAACCCTTGGAGAACGTAGTGTGTCTTGAACAACATGTCGTGATTTTAACTCTGTAAGTTAATTAACCTAGTACCTAGAAAACTATGTCTCCTTAGCACCTCGTCAGCCTTAAAATGAATGACTGTGTGAGTAAATATTAATAATTTAAGTTCACTTAAAAAAAAATTTCGAGCCTGGTAAATTGAAGCCTAGGTCTCAGTAGGACATCTGAACAAAAGAAAAAAAATAGACAAGGGGGGGATTAAGAAAGTTCAACCATAATAATTAAATAAAAATGTCAATGTAGGATTAAAATATTTAAAAAAATAATTCTTGAATAAGTACAAATTTTCTAATTCAGAATCTAGACCCAAAAGGGGGAACTTAAAGAAAAAGGGGAATGTTGAACATAGTAGGGAATCTAGTCTAGAAAACCTTCTAATTTCGAACTCAACTAGGCTTTAAGAAAGGCGTAAGTAAATTAAAGGAATGCAAGAGAATAAAGGGACATCGAGGAGCATTTTTAGGAACTCTTTTAGGTGGGTAAAGGAAATTTCCCATTAAATTAAATAATTAAATGAATACCTAGTGCAACTAAGGGATCGGGTGACATGTGTACAGGGGAGGTTTATCCTAAATAAATTTAATAAAGAGAATCTAGTGAGGTTTTTGGCAACTAATCACTAAGAAAACTCTATAAAATGAATGGCGGAGGGGGAGCATTATCACATCTGGTATGCGTAAGGTTATGTTGCCAGATTTTAATCTTGACTGAACTTTTCTTGTGGGAGTTGGGATACCCAACTCGGATAACGAGTGGTAGCTCGACCTTGCGGGGCAAGCTCAGAACTAGTATTCTCTGGTTGTGAGCGTGGTCCCTTTGCGGCTCAGGGGGCTCAGGGGGCTCATGGGCAAGAAGAGTACCCTTAACGTTGGCTGGGAGGTATCGGTGAGGTCTCATCAGTTGACAAGCGCACGTGCAGGACAAACACTTCGGACTCTGCGCCTATGGTCACGATATTTATTGAGAGTTGTATTTGATGATATTCATTACATGTATTTCATTTATAAATTGTTGTACTTGTACAACTTCTCGGGCTTCGTTGAAGATTTTGGGTGATGAATTGTATATTTATGGTTTAAAAAGAAACAATGTTATGTGTAATTAGTTTTTTTTCGAGTGCGCTTCCTCATTGATGAGTTTTGATATTATTATGTTATAATTAGTGCACCTCCTACTTTTGTATCGGAGTAGGAATTCTTGAGCCCTTTTAAAATATGAGATTGTGTAATTTCTGAAACAAAAAAAAACAAAAGCGAGTGAACTTGAAGATCTTCCTGCATTCCCTTCTCCAGTTTTTTTGTCCTTGAAACCCTTAGAAGTCTCAAATTTTTGGACCATCCTTCACACTGTAGAACCTATATCTTCCTTGATTTTATGTATTAAGCAATCCGCTAATTTCCTTGGTGGTTGGGTTGGGAAGCAGACCTCTTGGTATTACACACTTATTGGTCTTAATGAACACAAATCAACATCTTTTAGGAATGGCTAGGCACCCACTTGGCCCAACACAGTCTTTCTTTAATTGGCGATTTTGGATGGTTGTTTAGCATGTTTACAGACTTGACTGAGTTCCACTGTGGGGAGTTTTAAAAAGAAAACCCCACCTTAATTGTAATAGTCGGTTGGGGGCCAGAAGAGTAATCGCTAGCGCATAACAGTTAGGTTTCTGAACCTTCTCTAGCCTTGACGTGAGTAAGGTAAAGTCGTTTTATTGTCAAGTGTAGTGTTGCTCAGGTATTGGGTACTCCAACTTTTGAATTGGTCCCTTTAACCGTCTTCTCGACACTTTGGTTAGCCTTTCTCTTACCTCCAGGGGCCACGCTCACAACCATTGACAGACCCTTTGAGGTAAGAGAAAGGTTAACCAAAGTGTTAATGTCCTTCTGCATTGACACACCCTGCCTCCAGGCGAACTTACCTCCTACCACAACGCCATGCCTCAGCGATTTTGGATGCGCTAGTCGGGCGTTTTTCTTTTTACCATGACTGTCTAAAATAAATCTGGACAAAATCTTTTCACAGTGTGTCTTGCTCTTTAGAGATTTATTGGGTTATAACAATTTAATTATTTTTTTCGATAAGAGCCTTATGTCCAAGGTTATGTAATTTCCAAGTGGAGGGTTTTTGTTTATTTAATTGCCTTTAACAGTTCTGAGATAGTTCAGAAAGGAACGACGTGTTAATAGTCACGAGTCTGGCGAGTGGCGGTTGCATTTGCTTTATAATTGTTGGTTATTTGTTTTAGCTTAACACATTGAAAAATATATGAGGAATGGCAGCAACGATGGATATTGTTTTTAATAGTTTTAAATTGTTTTAACAACACTTTAAACAGAGAACAGGAGGGATGCCGATGTGATATTTATTTCCTTTTTATAGTTTATTTTTGGAACAACTCATTATTGTAGGAGCTTGTGAATAGCTTTGTAGTTTTTAATTTCCTTTAATAGTTGATGGTGTTAGGGCAGCGCCCTAAATTAGAGCATCATGTTAGAGCATCATGTTAATAGATAAGGGGAAGGGTTCTGATTTGAAAAATTAAATTTCTTGCTTTTATAAAAGTGTAAGTTTTTGTGTTTATTTTTTCACATTTACTTAATCTGATTAAAAATGTACTATCTTGTACAATTGATTGACAAGTTTATGTAATTAGCAATGAAGTATGTGATTAAGAATGGAGTATGTGAATTGCTTCACCTTATTTACTACCTATCTTGTACAATTGATTGACAAGTTTATGTAATTAACAATGAAGTATGTGATTAAGAATGGAGTATGTGAAGTGCTTCACCTTATTTACTACCTGTAAAATTGGTAGCACGTTATTTACCACTGTAAACTTGGGTGCACTTCACGTTAATCTTCGTGGGATGTGGATCTAAACCCTTGACATGTTATTTACCAGTGCGCACTTAACCTAAATCTTTGTGGAATGTGGAACTAAATGCTCAACACGTAATTTACCTTAAGCTTGGTGGGATGTGTGGCACGTTATTTACCAGCGCACACTTCACCTTAAATGCTAGGAAGCCAACATTTAATGGATACGTGGTGTCGGTTTCTTGCCTAGTTTATGGCCGCACTTCCAAGCCGTTTCTGCCATGTCTGCAACCTGAGCATTAGCCATTTTTGTAGTTGTAATTGCAGATCTACATTGCACTTCGAGCAAGCTCGTATAGAGGAGAATATTGAAGCAGAATCACAGAGGAGAAGGAGGAGCATAGAGGAAAGGAGGAAACAATCTTAAAGGCATATCATCATCAACGTTCACACAGAGGTTAGAAAAAAAATGTTCTCTGCGTTTTCTTTGGTTTTCTAGTTAACAATACATGGATTTTAAATTGCATGCACGTCCTTGTCTGTTCTCTGCATTTTCTTTGGTTTTAAATTGCATGTGCACCCATTTGTTCTCTTCGTTTTCTCAGCCTTGTTCTCTTCGTTTTCTCAGCCTAGTAATTAGTGATTTCTTAATGGCTGAGAATTTTTACAGAGTGTTATCAGTGGCCGATACCTTTCAGCGTTATCCAGCCGCGAGTTGGCTGTGCTCTTCGTTTTCTCAGCCTAGTAATTAGTGATCTTTTAATGGCTGAGAATTTTTACTTCGTTTCCTCAGCCTAGTAATTAGTGATCTTTTAATGGCTGAGAATTTTTACTGTACAGAGAGTGTTATCAGTGGCCGATACCTTTCAGCGTTATCCAGCAGCGAGAGAGTGTTATCAGTGGCCGATACCTTTCAGCGTTATCCAGCCGCGAGTTGGCTGTTATCAGTGGCCGATACCTTTCAGCGTTATCCAGCAGCGAGAGAGTGTTATCAGTGGCCGATACCTTTCAGCGTTATCCAGCCGCGAGTTGGCTGTGCTAGTAATAGTTCTGTATTTGTTGATCATTGTTGATCAACTCATTAAATGATAAAATAGGTGGAATGGCGGCTACGTTTGGAATTGTGTAAATTACTTTACAATAGTTCTGTAAATTGTTTAATGGTGCATTAAATTTTATAAATACCAGGAAGCCACGTTGGGACTGTGTTAATTATTTTGTAAATTGTTTAATAGTACATTAAATTTTATAAATACCAGGAAGCCACGTTGGGACTGTGTTAATTATTTTATAATTGTTGTAAATTGTTGAAACAACATATTAAGCTAAGAGCAAGTGAATGGCATAATGTTTATCTTGTTAGGGGGGACTATTATTGTAAACGGTTGGGCATTCTTCTATTAGTTCTACACGAAAACCAATCTATTAGTTCTACACGAAATTATACAATTTCCCATAACATATTTGATTTTTTATCCAAACTTTCCACTATGAAATCTTATTTGGGTCTTATTTGGCTTCTTCTATTAGTTCTACACGAAAACCAATCTATTAGTTCTACATATTTGATTTTTTATCCAAACGTTCCACTATGAAATCATATTTGATTTTTTATCCAAACTTTCCACTATGAAATCTTATTTGGGTCTTATTTGGCTTCTTCGTGAGGAAAATATGCAAAGTATTTGGTTTGGAACTTGGTGAGATCTTATTTGGGTCTTATTTGGCTTCTTCCTGAGGAAGATATGCAAAGTATTTGGTTTGGAACTTGGTAAATGATGACTAAGTTCAGGGCATGCATGATTTGGTGAACTAATGCTATGATAGCATTAGTTCATTAACATTTAATGTTTCCGCTGCCTTTGTTCTTGACACTCCCTTTGTTCTTGTGTAGAATTACCTTAGAATTACCTGTCACACTATGCAATACTTGTCACACCACCATACCATGCAATATGTCACAATATGCAATACCTGTCACACCACCATACCAATACCATCAATGGAGACACCACCATACCAATACCATCCACACCACCATACCAATACCATCAATGGAGACATGAGTCCGCATGAATAATGGGCTGATAAGGCCAATAAGTAAGTATGAATCCCTTAAAAAAAAACCTGGTTACCTGGAGCTACAACAACTCGAATCATTTGCAGAATGGCTACACCCCTCCTAGCTAAGGAAGGCTACTCAGTCAACTGGTCAATTTTTTTTTTCTTTTCGTTACAGTGTGTGCGCGTGTGCAGAAGGAACATCCCCCTAGACTCTATGTCAACCTTGAACCAACAGGACGCAAGTAAGACGGTCACGATCCAGACGACCCGACATGTCATAACAACGACAAGAAGCAAAGCCTCGAACAGGAAGCGGACAACAAAGGCTACAGGCAGAGACAGACACCAAGGATTAGGCACAGTATTGTCATAGAAGGAAGGATCCGTCAGTAGAGTCGCAGTAGTGGAACTGTGCCTTTAAACATCCCGAGACTACTGATACGGCTCAGAATGTGTCGCAAGAGTGGAACTGTGCCTTTAAACAGCCCGAGACTCTTGATACGGCACTGGATTTCCTTCCCCGGGTTACACACGGACATACATGCTAAACTGCAAGAGGAGTCTATAT
>ML780311.1:10937-27928 GCA_009831015.1 Picea engelmannii
GGGGTGAATCAGTTGTTACCGTGCTTAAACAATTATGCTTATTTTAAACTCTTTGCAGAACACTTAATGTCAATCACAATAATGCAGGGAAGTAAGAAATAGAACATTCAACATCATTCACACATATGAAATATACAGAGACAAATATTTCCTGAGGAAACCCATAAAGGGTAAAAACCTCTTGTTCTTTATATGATAAGTAATATTTACATTCTTTACATTATCATACTTATGAGCACCAACTCATAATGAGGCTACAACCTCTTTTTTGCAAGCTGCTACTTGCTGAGAGCACCAAATCTTTGGATTCTCTAGCACCCACTAGAAGAAAGCATCGAATCCCTGGTTTTTCTAGCACCCACTAGAAGGAAGCACCAACTCCCTAAGAGTTCTAACACCAATTGGATGGAAGCACCAACTTCCAGTTACATAGGCACCGACCTGTATATCAGAGAAACAATGTTCTCCCTTGCACCACACCGTGACCCTGGTTTTTCTGGCTGCAACTGGATGGAAGATACAACTCCCTATGTTCAAGCACCCACTTGAACCTTTGAGGACAACAATCCTCCCTAGAAACTCTCAACCACCCTTAAATATAAAGTTTGCTATATATAAGTTTATCACAGTGATACAATATTTATCAATGGCTTACCGGTCTTATCACTGTTCTTCTACACTGCTCTACTCTACCTGCATCAATGTCTTCCTTCACACTCCCATTACGCTTTATGTTCTTCTGCCTTTTATGCTATGTGCACCATGTCCCTTCAATGCACCATTCCTCTTATGTGCATTTTGGTTGCTGCACTCTGCCTCCTTCTACGCACATAAATCCCTCTAAATAGCAACTCCCATCTCTTCTCTATTCTGCCTATTTATACTATTTGTGCACCTTGTTACACATTATTTTTGCCATCCCTATGATCGTTAATGATGTAAACCTATATGTTGCCTTCAGAGGGGTCAGTGGCCTGAGTTCCTAAAGAGAGAAGGGAGAAGAACTTCTCCTGAGAAAATAAGTTGTTTTTTCCTATTTAAAAAACCTTATAAAAAGGGAAGTTCAGAGGTTGCTATATAGGCAGGGTGCGAGAATGACCCATTCTCATAGGTTGCACTATAGCTAGGGTGCGAGGTGTTCATAGATTGCTCTATAGCTAGGGTGAGAGAATGCCTGCATGTGGTAAAAATGACCGTTTTCTCGAATCTTCTAGAAGGAGAAACTTCTATGGTGAGGTGGCATCCAAATGGTTTGGATCTTACTTGATTTCATGATTTAGTGGGATCATCCTAACCTCCTCACCTTATCCTCTTCAACTTATAAAAGGAGAGGAGTTATCATGGAGAAAGTTAGCTTGAGCTTGGGTTAGCTTTGTTGGTTCTTGAGCTTGTTAGCTTTGGCTTGGTTAGAGTGGCTTTAAGATTTTCTTTGTCAAGATAGATTGTGAGTAGCTATCAGATCCATGATCTTAGAATCCTTGGAGCAAGAAGTGTGTGGGGAATGAAGGACAATTGGAAGGGACCTTACGACATCAAGGCCATGGTTGTAATCTCTCTTTCATATTTAATATGATACAGTAATATGATTCTTTCCTATAAAGCTTGTTGTGTTTTATTGTATGATTCCTTGATCACATACATCGGTTTATATTGAGTTTATGCTATTGCTATCACTTTTGGTTGGTTGTGTTCTTTTGCAGGATCATCATTGTATGAGTGTTGTAATGAAGCTAGGATGGTGTAGCGAGAGGAAGCGACATTTAAACGATATGTCACTCATCCCTCTTTAGTTAGTAAATTCAATACTTAAACTTAAGGAAAGCGTCATGTTCTGTCCTACTTTGTGCTAGATCCAGGTGGATCTAGGGAGATCGGTTTGTGTCCGCACTTACGGATTTATCCAATAAAAAAATTGGTGACTCCACTGGGGAACTGATTGTTTCCTAGTTAGTCTAGTTTCCCTTGCTTTGATTGCTTGTTTTCTGGTCTCTGAGTATGTGGGAGATCCATAAGACTCTCTGGTTTTGAAAGTTCACTCAAAATTTTTGTCCTTTTTCCAAATTTTTGTGTTTACAGACATTCTCGCACTGTACCCTTTAGTGGCCTGTGAGAATCATCTGAGTTCGCACCCTACTGTGTAATCCAGTGCAAGGTGTTCACACCCTACCTGTGTATAGCCTACGAACTCCACTAATGTTCGCACTGCACCCTATAACTAGGCTGCAAAATCATTTGAAATTTGTGTTTGGAATTAGGATATCCTATTGTTTGATGCCTAGTTTTGTTTTGATCAGCTGGATTGAGCTTTTAGATCCTACATCGATCTGTTCACAGTCTGCTTGACATCCTTTGAGTTTCTTTTAGCCACTTTTTTCTTTGTTTGGTTTTGAAGGATTAGTCTCTTTCTTTGACTGTCTTTCAATTGCAAAACATGTGTTTTCTTTAGAATTGTTTAGGGAAAGATCAGATTTCTTCTGAATAGTTCGCTTTAAAAGAAAACTTTTAGTTTGGGTTTCATTGTTTTAAGAAAGTTCATTATTTCTTTTAGTGAAATTTTTAAAACAAAAAGATTTCATTTCTTGCTTTATATTAGATTGGGGGCATCCTTGCATTTGCAGTAGCAAAATTGCATGATTCTTGGCATTTTTTGATTTTAAATTATGAAAAATTTTCCCCCTCATGGATGGGGGGGCCATGAATCGTGCATTGGTGTTCAGTACCTTTTTTCTCTTTTCTTAAGAATCTTTATATTGAAGAGTTTAATATATTTTGGGACATCGTGCATATGGGAATGATAAATGTTTTCTCCTTCTCGTAGCATAGCTTTCATTGAAATGAAAATATTGCATCTTCATATCTTTGCATAATTTTCGAGTCGGTCAAAACACCATATTTTCCACACCATCTTCCTTTTGAGTAACAACAGCCATAAAATAAAGCGCTTATAAAAATTGATTAGAAATTTTTATCTTTTTTGGTAGCAAACCTACATTAGATTAGTTGTAGGGCTTTGGAATAGGTGTGCAAGATAACTTTCCAAAGTTGCAAACAAACATAGTATCTTGTGATAGGGAGATTTAAATCCACTTATTACATTTTGTCCTGGGAAGCCCTTATAACAAAAGGGTCAAGAACGAGGTCGCATTGATATTGACAGAGTTACTCACCCTGCTTTGTTGATATCAGTGTAGAGATTGCATGTATTACGGGGATCACTCGGAGGTATACCCACAATGATGAGTGGAAGCCTTTTGAGTTGATTTCGAGCTAGATACCCTGCCCTTGCGTGTGGATCAGACTGTTGACTGTCCCCCCAGGCTTTATTGTTGTTGGTGGTAACCTTAGTGGCTTATTGTTTGCACCCTTTACGTCATGTTGTGAGAAAATAAGAGGTGCTTACATGCCTAGTTGGGTCTTGCTGAGCATGACAACTGTAGAGGAAAGAGTTAGAGAAAGAAAAACAAAACTATAAGAAAGAAATAAACTAAAACAAACTAAAATTAGAAGCATATGGATATAGAGATAACAAACACAAAAAGACCAATATCACCAATGTTTTTAGGTTGATCTATTGATGAAATCAAAGCACAATGAAGAAAGGGGACTATGAGTCCCTTTTTCCTCCAAAGGAAGGCTCTTGTGCCCTCACAAACTTGCTCTCCTTACAATAAGAAAAATGAAAATGGTAGTGAAAGAACTCCTAGCATATCCACTCAACGGAGAGGTGGATAGCTCAATGAAATGGTGCCAATGTGCTATTGTCAAGGAATGAGTCCTTAAAACAATCTAGGCAGCATAACATTGCATGAAATTCCTTGAGAAAATGATGTTTCTTCATGGATTTTTATAGCATTGCATTGGGTGATTATGTAACTCCTTTGAAGTGTGAAAAGGGGCTATTTAGGGCTTCATTGGGTCTTTGACCAGCCTACCATGTGGATTCAGCTTAGATTTGGGAGTCAAATCAGCTTGGGAGCTGATCCATAAGTGGTTGGGAGGTCGACCAATTCAATAAATGCATCGTTTAGCAGGTGCATGGGTTTTTGCGCCAATAGTCGCGCATTATGCGCGTATGCGTGCATGGTACATTCCTGTTCCATGCATGTGCACACGCACCCAAATTCTGCAAAGCGCCTTTTAATTTTTGGTTACTTTGTATAGTTTTTGACCTTTTTGGAATGCCATGTGATCAATTCAATGCCATGAATGACTTCATTACTACTTGACGATGTTGAGTTCTTGTCACCATGTGTGGACGAAATTTCAGTGATAACAGATGCCCCCTGATGGATGAGGTTAGGAGCATACATATAGCCGAAATCCATCAATGTTTCTTCTACTGAGAATGTTGGTGTAAGAGAGAGAAATAGTGGGATCGGTGAGAGAAATGCTTTGGAAGAGAAAGGGACGAGTAGAACCCGACCTTCCAGAAGGTGCGTAAAATATACAACCGTGTACAAACGAGGCAGGAATGCCCCATGCTCGTGTTATGTAACTCTGAAACAAAAGATGAGTGAAGTGTTGGTGTAGACAACTGTAGTTCCCTCAGGGGCGGTAATGATAAAGGCAGAAGATAATTCTACAAAGGAACATACTCTGAACAAAAAGGTAATGAGCGCGGCAATAAGCAGCGGCGATGATGCGGGCATTGATGGCCCGACTAAGTTCAGAGGTCTTCGACAAATGACAAAAATAACTGCAATAGTTGCAAAGTAAGACCCACCATAACATGAGAAAGTATTGGCGTCGAATGTTATGGGGGCCAACGACAGTAGGGAGCAATGGTGTTTCACCCTGTACCATCCGAGATCTCTCATTTAAATGGAGAATGAGAATCAAGATACTGTCACCCTTCCGAAAAATTGTGCTGATGTCGACAAAAGGGGGATGCGACTCCCAAAAGCAACGGGCTTCATGGAATCTACTGAGGTGAGGAAGTAGCAGAGGTTCATAGACAATGTCAAGAAGTGGGAAGACTCAAGACTGCCCTTGGTTGGAGGATGTATGAGATAAAAAGTGGCCACAACCGTGTAACAAGGTCGAGTGTCAGGGGGACAACAAGACCTGTGATAAGTTGTGCCAGAGGCGGGACAAGGTGAACAAATTCAGAGGGTAGAGGTAAGTGACCTGTGGAGTACTTTGAAGATATGGACGATGCCGACAAGGGTAGAGGATAAGTAATACTCCAACCAAGGGTGACATGGGTTGCGTGTGGCCAAAAGAAAGCAAGTCGCCAATGGTGACGACAAAAGAAAATGTAATGACTGGAAATAAAGGCGTTTGTACAATAAATAATGAATAATTTGGGGAGAAATGTACAAATACAAAAACGGGTGCCCCAGTGTGAAATGCGTGCCCCAGGGAGGGCATAATTGGCTTTGAAAACTGATGAAGGGTGGGGGCCCCATTGGTGAGTTTCTGTATGAGGTAGGTGAAATGAGGATAGGTTCACAGTTGGGCAAGCTGATTGTGGATGAAATGGAGGGTTCATGATCCTATGGAGGTGCAGGTAAAAAATAGAACCTGTAAAGAGATAATTTGGGAGTCTATGTGGGAAAGCTAGCAAAATGAGGAGAAGGAGTATGTGGCTGATTCACGACATGATGAAAAGACTATTGAGACTCCCATCCCCAAAGGGTAATGAAGAACATCATGAGTGTCAAAAAAGTGACAAAAGGTGCTATGAATGGGACAACTCATGTGGGTGAGAATGCTACTAGGGTACAGTACCGAAGATGCAAATGGAGGTGTGGGTACTGCAGAGCCGGGAATGAAGATCCTAGAGGTAATCGTCAGAGGGCATGACTAGAAATGAAAGTGTGATACAGCGGGAAAGACTACATGCCAGTGCTGAGTATATACCTGAAGGGATGATGTTGATGAATGAGGAGCAAGTACCTGCACACAGAACAACCAAATACCCAAAGTGAACTATATCTGAAGAGAATCAAAGATATGAGCATGTATTTGACAAATGTGACTATGCGCGTGCATACCTGACCATGATATGAAAAAAAGGGTGCCCCGGGGGCCTAGGAAAAAAAGTGACCCAGGGACTGTCGTGACGTAGGTGGCGGGATGTTGATCCCGTGGCTAAAGACAGTTTGAAAAATGGACACCTTGGGCTCCCGGAATGGTGAGTGGAAGTTTGGAAAAAGGCCTATATATAGTTGTAGGGCCCACATTGCCACCTCATTTGTACCTGCTGCAACAGTGACTGGACGAGCATATTCCAAAGGATATTTGGAGATTCAGGGAGGACGAGGCATTCGATTGGTGTTTTTCGAGTATCAGGTTAGTGGTCTAATCATCTTGCATAGAAATAGGTTTCCAATTTTTGGGCAGGGTGGGTACGGGGGGGCGTACAAGGGTAATTAGGGGTTTTTTGATGGGGTGTGGGCCCACATGTGCGGGTGATTCGATAGAAGGCGTGCATACGTGCGTGCCTGTCCACCGAATATATGCGCATGGGTGCACAATTTGAGGAATTGAAGGTGCTCCCTAGGGGCGCGCCTGTGAGTTGAACAGGTGCGCATCGGTGCACGCCTATGGGTTAAATAGGCACACATTGGTGCGCGCCTATGGGTTGGATAGGTGCGCACCTGAGCTTGGATGTATGATGAATAGGTGCATGGGGAAGCGTGCCTGTGTAGTGAATAGGCGCGCATATATGCACGCCTGTATAGTGAACAGACGCGCATGTGTGCGCGCCTGTGGGTGGAAAAACCGTGCCTTTAAGGCAAGGTTTAAGGGTAAAAATGAGTCTGTTGAATGTTGTTTGATGGGTATCTGAGCTGATATAGGACTCTGTGTTGTTTGTAGGTGGCCAGTAGTGATGATGCCAGTGCGGTGGCAGGAGCGAGATTGGGCCCAGTTGTGAGAGGCTGTGGCCAATGATGGTCCTGGGGTGCGGGCGGCTTTAGCAACCTATCGGTTGCTAAAGTTCTTTGAGTGCCCATTGATACGGGTGCATGAGTACCTACTACAGTTCCTACTCGAGATGTGGAGTCCGGAGTTGCACTGCTTCCTCGTGCGAGGAGAGCAGATCCCCTTCACTGCGGTGGAGGATGTATACTTTTTGACTGGGCTCCCCTTTCGGGGAACGCCCCTACCGACAGAGCTTGCACTGCCAAGGGATACACCCCTGGCTACGATTGGGGCTCGATATTTCTCAGGTGAGAACTTCATGTCGGGGACTGTGGTGAGCATTAGTGCTCTAGAATCTTTGGCTCATCGTTGCATAGTGGCAATGATTGTTCGTGTATACGGGTCACTTGCGACCCAACGGATTAGTGGTGGCCAGCTGTTGGTGCTAGAGAGGGTGGTGGTGGGCTGCGAGTGGTTTGCATGGGGGTTGACGCTGCATGCGTAAATGATCGCGTAGTTGGACCGTTGTCGGTCCACAGGTGTAGGAGAGTTTTCTTTTGGATCGATCTTGGTAGCCTGGTTTTTGGAGAGGGTGTCGATGTTGCGCTCGAGGGTTTTGCTAGAGGTGCCAGAGACATGAGAGATGCGCTTGAGGCTGTGGTCTATAGTGTTGGTCTGTCATGGTGGTGGCGAAGGTGGCCACTACTTCTCAGCAGATGTGGCACGGATTTGGCGGCAGATGCCGCAGGTAGTACTTCGATACCCCTATGTTGGGGTTGACTTCTGGGGTGACCCAGACATGGTATTTCCTCCAGGGGAGGTTTTTGATCATCGAGGTACATTTTTTGATTTATGTTGTTTTGTGATATAGCAGTCCATATATGATATAGATGCTGATACGATTTTTTGTTGTTTTTTTTTTTTTTTTTTNTGTGAAGATGTGGCACCTCACAGGCGCAAGGTGGAGATGCAGTGAGTGCCAGCTCGGTGAGAGTTGTAGGGATGACCGCAGGGAGAGAGGCGGTGGTGGGAGGACATCGCAGGGTGACCAACAGAGCCTGAGAGGGCAACGAGGTGGCATCGTTTCGATGACCTTGGTGTAGGGCCATCTCATGCTCCTCTGGTAGTAGCCGGAGTGGACTTTGAGGATATACGCCGTCGTCTGGAGATGGTGTTGCAGGATGTGCCTGAGGGAATGTGGATATGTATCCAGGATGAGGAGTTCCTGGAGCAGTGTATAGGAGTACCACCACCATGGCAGTCTATAGTGTGACGAGTAGCTGTGCTTGCCGCGATGACTAGTGGACGCCTGCCGTCAGGGCAGGAGAGTCCTGTGGGTGGTCCTCCACCACTGCCTGGGGTAGGTGGTGGTGGGCCACCATCTCCTTCGAAGGGAGGAGTAGGTGGTGGTGTGATAGAGGCACCATGATTGATGTATATTTTTTGATTTGTATATAGGCTGGTGAGCCGATTTTTTGTACCGAGGTGCGGCACTGTCCTGCGGATACATGTATGTTTTGTATGTAAACATTTGGATGGCCTGATTGGTCTTTATATATATAAGAGTATACATATTTTGAGATCCTAATGTTGTCTACATGTGTTTCTGTTGATGATGATGATGATGTCTATTTTATCTATATGTTGTGACAGGGTTTATGAGATGTGTTATGTATGTGTAGCTTGATGTGATATATGCCAATCTAACACCATGTTAGCTATTTCATCAAAATCTTCCCATTGTGGGGGAACATCATTGTCCTAAAGACAGAAGAGGCCACTACCTTCATAGCGTACATGTAGCTATGACCGAACAGGATATTATAATCGAGTGGGGCGTCGATAAATTCAATGTCAATGAGAATAGTCTTGCGCTTGAGTTCAACGGGGACATTTTGGAAGAGCCCTTCAGGAGAGGATGGTTGTCTGTCATAAGCTCGTAATGTAATGGAAGAGGGAATGAGTTCCGGGGAGCCAAGTTTCTGCCATACAGTTTTGGACACGATGCACGTAGAGGCACCTTCATCGATGATACACCGATGAACTGTGATGTTCCATATTTTCACTGGTATTTGAAAAGCGATTAAGGCGGGAAGACGAGGTTCTCCGCTATCAAGATTGAATGTGATGAGTCGAGTATCTGCAGGGTTGACTACCCCCAAGGAGGAAAGTAAAGATTTTCATTGCGTAGGACAAGTCTGGAGGACTTCCAAGACTAACATGGCAGCCAAGTATTGTGCTAAGTCGTCTACCAAGCTATAGTTATGAGCCGCCCTAGCCCGTGGATTGTGAACATTCCTGCACAAGGGGATGCGAGGGATGCATAGTGGTGGTTCGATGGATGGGTGAGAGATCACCAACGAGGGTCTCGTTGGTGTCAGGTTTGTTTCTGGAGAGATGGGAGGAGACTCAACAGGTGTATGATACTAACGATTTTGCGTTTGCAGAAGGATTTCTTCCTCACAGGTGAGGATAATTGTATGCTCTGCTGGATTTTTAGGGTTGTGGTATTGTCCCACCTGAGGTGGGGGATGCTATGCATCCTGTTGGGTGTTTATCACCCCTTGGCATGGAATGGGATTTTTTAGCATGGCAGGAGGGGGTTGCTGCACGTATTGTTGTGGTGCCTGTTGAGGGGCAGTTTGTGCAGGGGTATGGGGAAGACTACCCGAGTCTTTCAACCATTTGAAATCAGCAATCTGGGGGCAATGGTGAGTGTAATGACCGAATTCACCACAAAGGGCACAAGGGAAGATGGTTTTAACATTATTTCTCCCTTGGAATTTGTTGTTATTTCCCCCTTAGGGGTTTTGGTTCCCTTGGTTCTGGTTGCCCCCAATGGGTTGGTGTTGTGGGGGTTGATTCCCGCCTTGACTGGGGTTGTTATTATTCATGTTCCGTCCTTTATTTTTGGTATTGTTCGACGGATGAGTGGGGTTGGCTGTATTCAATTGTTCAAAATTCTGGTATTGTTGAGCAGCAGAAGGTTGAAAAATATTCACCCCCGCATGTGGATGTGGGGGAGCCATGGGTTGTGGAGGACTAGGAAAGGAGAAGTATGGGTTTTGCAGTGGTACCACTCCATAAGGTACATAGGAAAGCGTAGTGCTTTCACTAGTACTATAATTTGATGTTGAGGGAGGACCACTGTTTGTGGGAATAGGTGGATGTATGGGAGGTGTTGATGGTGGTCCACTGATGGGTGGAGGTATAGCAATAGGGTATGGTTGTTGATAAGGGGGTGGGGGGTAATAAGGAGTGCCCCCATATGTCGGAGGGTATTGAGGTGTTCCATACATCGGTGGTGGTTGGGTTTGTGGGCCATGGTGTGTGGTGGCACCTATGAGCCCGTCTGCTGAGTGAGACATCCCAGGTTTGTCTTGGCCAAATGGCACAGGTTTTGGAAGATCAGGAAGTACTGTGTATAAGTACCCCGATTGTGCATAAATGAGGTCATACTGTTGAGCCTTACTGATGGCTTCCTCTTCGGATTGAGGGAAGGTGGAAGCGACATCCTTTCCAAGGAGAGAGACAAGTGATCTAAGAAACTGGTCGAGACATTGCTGCTTGGTGGTTTCTTCTTTACACAAACTACGTCGCCTACGCCACTCATGAATGTGGTCAGCGATGTGGGTGGCTGAGGTCTATTTGAAGTTAGACAGTAGTTATAGACCATTGTCATGGTGGATGGGTAATTGGAAGAAGGTCAAGAATTCTTTGGCCAATGACTCAAAGGTCGTATGGGACTCGGATTTTTCTTCGACGTACCATTTGGCTGATGGGCCAGTAAGTGTGCGTTGAAATAATCGCAGTCTGATGGAATCATCCATAATGCTATTGGAAGAACACCATAGATGAAAGGTCATGACATGGTTGGCGGGGCCATCCCCTGCCTTTCCTTCAAACTTTGGTATGTCTGAAGGAAGTGTTGTTGGCATTGCAGGCCATGTGGCGTCATGCAATATAGGATCATTGGTGAGCTTGGTAAGATCCGGTATGTTGAGAGAGGCCAAGTATGGCATCTGTAGTGGTGGGGGAGGGTTAGCTCTAGCCATATTGTGTTATGAACCTGACCCTTGATGGGGACTAGGTGGGTTGGTGCTCCCTCCTTGAGAGGAAGTGGGTCCCCCGCTTCCATGTAGAGGAGAACGAGTGAACAAATGACCTTGGGAAGTAGACCCAAGTAATGTAGAACCAAGCAAAGTTGATCCTAAGATAGTAGCACTCACAGGAGTGTGTGAAGGAGGTACCAATGAGCGGGTACGACCAGATACTCCCCCTAAGATAGGCAGGAGGTTGAGCAAGCATCGTGAATGACGGGGGTTCTGTGGTTCCCCTATGATGTCAGACTAGTTGTGTGAATGTGTGCATAAAGTGGTGAGAGAAATATAGAAACAAAGGGCCTTTGCATTGAATGTTTACACAATATATATATCCAAATAAAACTGTTATCAGATGGGCATCATACATAAAATGAGAAAGCAACATATATATATGGGTAAGTGGGTTTTGTCCGCATGGGGGAATCAAAAAGAAAGAAAATGCTTGTGTCCTAAAAGACGTAACGTCCTTCCTCTAAAAATAGCACCGGACCTTCCAATAGTTCTCAACAGTGGGGTCTAAAGTCACCGAAAGAGAGACTAGTGAAGGATGAAACAACTGGTTATAATGAGGGGTAGAGGGGGCATATCCCAAAAGTACTGGCGATATTTCCCAATAGCCACACAAAATCCAATCAAGGTGAAATTGCAGCCCACAATTGCCACCTGGGTAGATTTCCTACAGTTGGTCACTAGGTACCTCGGTCAAAGTGCGACATTTAGATTTTCGGCCTAAGAAATGGGTCACGGGCTGGATCCCGTCCAAGAGGTGGGTGCCTCAAGGGGGGATGCACAGAACAACTGAAACTCGGCCTTTGACCCTTCACGGGTATCTCCCTGCCTTATGGTGATTGGAACACTTGACTTGGAGGATTTGAAGTTCCCTATTTTGACAACCTCTATGTTTTATCAATGTGAGAACCAGATAACGGGGAGTTGTTTGGATGCCTATCCCCGAAATCCTACCTAGACTAAAAAATTCTTTTGGCACCTCCTGTGGAGGAAAACTTAGTGAGTTTTTAGAAAGTTTTTAGATGAATTTGTTTTGTGAGGCTGGGGGTGAAAACCAACCTCGTTTGATTAACAAGGGGAGTGGATAGTCCTGTCAAGAAAAGATAGGGTATTTTCGGAATCCCTTTTGAGGAAACTTACTTGGACCGCCACGTTTTCGAGAAGAAGCTATGTGAGTGTGTAGTGACTTTTGTGTGTGAGTGAAAAGTGTGCCAATTTTAGTTAATTAGATGTCACCTTGCTGCATGTGGACATCACTTGGTCCTTACAAGAGTTTGATTACCTAATTAGCTAGATGTCTTTGGTACAACCTTGCGGAATTCAAAAGCCCTAGGAAGCTAGCATGTGGACATGTGGGTCTGTTACTATCCTCTAACTCCCTATTGTGAGATAATCTAGAAAAAGCATGAAACTATCCTAGATTGAACATGTGGGCATGTGTGGGCCCATTACAAACCTTTAAACTCTCCTAGTGTTTTGATCTAAGAAAGCAGAAATTCAAACACCATCCTAACTTTGTGACATGTGGGCATGTATGGGCCCATTACGAATTCAAAATGCGTTTGAAAAATGAAACTAAGAGGGGTCCCAAAAAGGGTTGTTGTCCTCTCCTAAAGGTTTAAAACATTTGTTAAGGGAGATGAGATTGTTTTCGCAATCTTTTTCTGATTCTCAAGATTGCTTGGAAGCGCGAGAGAAGAGCATACTCAAGGATTGTTACTTTAATTCCAAGTCCCAATGTAAGTTTAGATGTGATTAAAATTGATGTCCACCTTAGATCATTAGTCACAACAAGCCATCCATGTGGAAAAAAGCAAAGAAGGGAAATTGATTTTTTATCCTCCTAAGTGCCTATGTTAGACTACCCCCTTTATAAGTTGAGGGGACTAAGTGTGTTGCAGTATTTAGAGCATGCATAACATCATTTTAAGAGGGCCCATGGCCTTCCCCACATCCCAATTAACTTACAATGTGAAAATTTGTGCAAAATGCACGGCCCCTAGCGTAGACAGGCGCGCATAGAGCATTGGTGTGTGTACAGAATAAAGAGCGAAAGCGCATGCGCGCAGAGACAGATTTTTGTAAAGGCGCATGCGTCCCCGATGCGCATCTGTGGGGTAAAATACCTGCGCGCCTATGGAAAACGACTGAGAGAGAAAATCCGGATGGATTTCTCTCAATTCTCCCTTGAATTGACTGGTTATCAGGTCGGCAGAGGCCGGTTTGTGCACCTGCAAGTTAATGAAAGAAAAAGAAGAGAAAAATAAACCCAAATGAGGAAGAAATTGATACCTAGTCCCCAGTATGGTCGCCAATATGTTTGCACCCTTTACGTCATGTTGTGAGAAAATAAGAGGTGCTTACATGCCCAGTTGGGTCTTTCTGAGCATGACAGTTATAGAGGAAAGAGTTAGAGAAAGAAAAACAAAACTATAAGCAAGAAATAAACTAAAACAAACTAAAATTAGAAGCATATGGATATAGAGATAACAAACACAAAAAGACCAATATCACCAATGTTTTTAGGTTGATCTATTGATGAAATCAAAGCACAATGAAGAAAGGGGACTATGAGTCCCTTCTTCCTCCAAAGGAAGGCTCTTGTGCCCTCACAAACTTGCTCTCCTTACAATAAGAAAAATGAAAATGGTAGTGAAAGAACTCCTAGCATATCCACTCAATGGAGAGGTGGATAGCTCAATGAAATGGTGCCAATGTGCTATTGTCAAGGAATGAGTCCTTAAAAAAATCTAGGCAACATAACATTGCATGAAATTCCTTGAGAAAATGATGTTTCTTCATGGCTTTTTATAACATTGCATTGGGTGATTATGTAACTCCTTTGAAGTGTGAAAAGGGGCTCTTTAGGGCTTCATTAGGTCTTTGACTAGCCTACCATGCGGATTCAACTCAGATTTGGGAGTCAAATCAGCTTGGGAGCTGATCCATAAGTGGTTGGGAGGCTGACCAATTCAATAAATGCACCGTTTAGCAGGTGCGTGGGTTTTTGCGCCAACAGCCGCGCATCATGCACGTATGCATGCATGGTACGTTCCTGTTCCGTGCATGTGCGCGCGCACCCAAATTCTGCAAAGCGCCTTTTAATTTTTGGTTACTTTGTATAGTTTTTGACCTTTTTGGAATGCCATGTGATTAATTCAATGCCATGAATGACTTCATTACTGCTTGATGATGATGATTTCTTTTCGCCATGTGCGGACGAAATTTCAGTGATAACACCTATCTTTCTAGGTTCTTTACACAAGGTGACTATGGAGGGGAAAGTCTTCATGGTGCTTGGAATCAACATTGGCCAAACTCACTCAGGCTCCTTGGAGGGTATACCCATGATTATGTGTAGGAGCTTGCACTAGGGTGTAAGTCCATTAAGCAGGTCGTCAACGTAACTTTTCCACCTTCTCTATCTCAACTCCTTCTTACGTTGTTCCCGCGACGTTGTATTTCATCACCAACTAGTGCGTTCATTGTGAGAAGGTTTTGTTTGTTTGCTTGCTTCCTAGATTTTTAGGGTGTGTTGTTTGTTTTCCCTAGTGGACTCTAGTTTGGATTTATTTAATGGTGTCAGTTCCCGAAATGACCAATGAAGGAACCCCTTCTCCAGAGGAACCTTTTGTTTTTCCTTCTTATGGAAACATTGGTCCTCCTCACATTGCTACTTTGAGCCTTCCAGGTCTCACTATTGGATTACCAGTATGGTTGTTTTCCACTCAGGTAATCCCAAATGTAGTTAGTGTTTTAGTCACAAGAACTTCCCCCCAAGAGCATCAACCTCATGTTGATCCTTCACCTTCTTCGCCAGTAAGGTATTCTTCTCCTTCTTCGCCTGCAAGGTCACCCTCTGTTTCATCTTCTTCGTCAGGTGAAAGTTCTGAAGCTAGTATTCTGGTGAATAAGAAGAAGAAGAAAAAAGATAAACAAGTGTCAAAACCCCCAACCATTGTCAAACATGTTGGAAAACAACCAGTTACTGTTAATCGTGCTGGGAGTGTTGATGATGTCAAGATCACCCAAACAACCCATAAGCCCAAGTACCCTTGCAGGATTTGTAAGGGTAGCCATCTTCTTAAGGATTTCCATGGTCTATCCAAGGTTATAGAAGCATGGTCTACATGCCCTCGCCAACCCATGTCGTTAGCCTCTGAACAACATGCTGACGACCCCCTGTCAACCAGTCATGATACAGTTGGAAAGAAGAAAAGTAGAGTCAAGTTCCCGTGCATGCTATGCAAAGGGATTCATCTCACTCACCTTTGTCCTCATATGGGCGAAGCCTCAAAATTACTGGAAGACATGACTGTTTCACAGCCTCAACTTCCAGCTGCTTATCGCAAGCTTTCTCTCAACCCACTTGTAGTTGATGGAATGATTAATTCGGTTCCCTTGTCGGTCAATCTGATTGATCATGTCGTCAATATGGTCACGCCCTTAGTTGAACTAGTTGACAAAGTGATTGATCTGATACCATCCTCGGTCAATCCCACTCTCTCCTCAGAGAGTGAAACCCAAGCGGTCGATCCATTTCCACCTGTCGACCCCCTTCTCCCCCTGGAGAATGAAACCCAAGTGGTCGATATAATCTCTCCATCGATTGATCCTACTCTCCCGCTCGAGAGTAAACCTGATACTACCCATGTTTTTCTCGTTGATACAGACTTTCCCGTGCAGAGGGGTATTCCTCCTTCTCCCGTAGGACCCCCTCCAAGTAATGAGGCCATCCGTTTTGATTGGGATGTACTAACTGGACCTCATCTTCCCTCTTACGTTCCTTTCTAGATTACAGTACAGGTTTTTGGTTGGGATGTTACCAAAACGTTGATATATGAAGGCTCGTCTGTTAGTATTTTGTCCTCTATTGCTTGGAAATCTTTGGGTTGTCCTCCACTTGCGCCAGTTATGCAGAATCTATTAGCTTTTAACAGAAGAATTAGTCAACCTTTAGGGACCCTTCCTCAGTTTCTTGTAACTTTGGGAGGGAAAACTGTCTTCATCGATGTCATGGTAGTCCAAGACCCCTTAGATTTTTCTTTACTCCTTGGGAGATATTATGTCTATGCCATGAAAGATATTGTGTCTACTCTTTTTCGTGTGATATCTTTCCCTCACGATGGACGAGTTGTGACTGTTGATCAACTTTCATTCATTGACCCCGCCTGGATTGCCTCCCTGAATGGTTCGTGTATGCAGACAGTATCACCCCTGCCACAGGTCAATTATGTGGCATTGTCACCCATGGCTTCAACTTCTGATGACTTAGATCCAGTAGTTGACATGGTAATCTCTTCGATAGGGTTGTTAGAGCCTGATCTCTTAACTCCTATCAGGACCCTCGACATGGTGTCCTTCCAGAGTGTGTTTCTTCCTTCCAGTGAAGACCTCTTGGAAGCCATGACCGAGTTTTGTCCCTTGACATGATGTCATTCTAGAGAATTGTTCTCTTGGAATCCATGATCAAGAAACAGAGTTTTCGAGGATAGTTTTTGCATCTCTGTGGCAACCTCATTAAAAAATGAAACAGAGGTTTCGAGGATAGTTTTTGCGTCTTTGCGGAAACCTCGTTAAAAAATGAAATAGAGGTTTCGAGGATAGTTTTTGCGTCTCTGCGACAACCTCATTAAAAAATGAAACAAAGGTTTCGAGGATAGTTTTTGCATCTCTGCGGCAACCTCGTTAAAAAATGAAACTGAGGTTTCGAGGATAGTTTTTTACATCTCTGCTGCAACCTCGTTAAAAAATGAAACAGAGGTCTTTGAGCATGGTTTTTTGATTTCAAGCTCGTTAAAAAATGAAACCACTTACGAGGATAGTTTTTTCATCTCTATGGAAACCTCGTTAAAAAATGAAACATAGTTTACGAGCATAGTTCTTGTTTCTGTGTCAAGCTCGTTAAAAAATGAAATAGTTTTCCCCCTCTCTATTTGAGTCAAGTCCTTCGTCTAGTATTTGAAGCTTCATTTCATTCTCCTTTGCAGTTGGATGAAATGAAGCTTGGGG
>ML780311.1:45412-59973 GCA_009831015.1 Picea engelmannii
GAAAATGGATATGTGCTCATCTGAGCAATGCCTCAAACAATGAGGGCTTTAAGGCTCCTGAAGCTTCCTCAAACTTCAAATGTGAAAAACCTGCAAATGGGCTCTTCAAATGCCTATGAAAATGGTTCCAATGGACTCAGGACGTCCAAAAACCCCTAGCTGGGCTTTTACAGCTCCTCATTTGGCCAAAAATTGAAGAAGTTATGCTTGTTGCCATTTTTTCTCCTTCAACCTTGCTGTAACCTGTTCGCCATTTCGCCCCCATGGAAAGTGAACCCAGCCTCTGATCGTTTTTGGTCACAAAACCCAGCACCCACACACATCCCACAAAATGTGCCAAATTGTCGAACAGTTACCCGGAATAAATCCCCCAAGAACGGAGGTGTTGGGCACATGGGGGGCCATATGGCCACGTCCCAGGGCTATAATAGGCATCCGTTCTGTAGATTAAATATGGACTTGCCATGTGTCGGGTTAATCCAACCATTTTAAATCCACAAATAAAAAAAGAAACCAAACACGTGCCCAAACTTAAATCTGCGCTCCATTTTATACAAGGTATGGTCGTATTCATTGTCAATAGAACCAGGGGTTCAATCCATATAAAATCCACCCGCGCGCCAATATCCGTGGCATTTAATGGTTACACATAGCAAATAATGTGACTGGGTTCCAACTGATTTACAACCCCATGCAATATATAATCATGCACTCCATATAATATATATATGGTAACACAAACTTGGTTTGGCATTTAAATCCGCGCAAATGTATGAACATATGGTTATATGCGATAAACAATGCAACCATGGGCTTTTATTTGAAACCCCGCGCGTATGGCATATAATATGTAACACATATATATGTGCAATGTAATTACATTGCAACCCCAAAATAATAAATGCACGCGCCGTTTAAAAATATGCATTGGTCATATGGTGTATAGCGATGACCACGGGCTGGGGCCAACCACCCACCATTTGCCACATTTTTTAATTGAAATAAATTTTTTAACACATAGTTAACAAGAACTATGGCGCAGCGTGTTGGCCAAACGGAGTTTTCTAAAACGTTCACCGGAGGGGAGGTCCGGGGGTCGAACCCCGCGGCCTCCATAAATATTTTAAATGACCAAACAGCCAAACTCGGGGTGCCACATGGCAGCCCTTGATTGGGCCACGTGGCACCCTTCCATTCGCCCAAGAAGATGCCACGTGTGAAAATGTTATTCATCCATAGTCAACCAATAAAATGTGCCATGTCACCTACATGCCACGTCATTTGTACGGCCTATGCCACGTCAGCTGTACGGCCTGCCCAGTCTGCACCCCCTTTTTTTTTCCCTGTTTAGCAATTCGAACAGATCGCGATAACTTTCGCTCCCGATGTTCGTTTGAGACGAAATGAATTGCGTTGGGTTCATGATGTTGAGGGATACAAGCCCATTTGTTTTGAGGTGATTATGAGAACTTTGATTTTTGAGCTAAAATTTGCCCCCTAGTCCAGATTCTGATCAGGCACCGAGCCCCTTAAAGCAAGTTAACCTACCCTGGTGTGATGTATGAAAAAATAGGCATCGCCTAGGTGAGTGCTACTACATGTAGAAGTACGTTCAAACACCCACAAACTTGTATTGTACATTCTGTAAATCAGTGGGGCATGATGATTGAGATTGTATAGCTTATGATCTCATGCATGAAAGGTCAAGAGACATATACAAGATTCAAGGCGAATTACAACAAGAAGGAAACATTCCATAGTACAACTCTCCATGGAGATGAAATTTCACTCCTCGCGGTGGCTATAGAGGATGAGGATGATGAGGAGGTATGGTCTGAGGTCGAGGAAAAATAATCTGTTACAACTATGCATAGCCAGGACATTTAGCAAGGGGTTGTCAGAATCCTTTCACAACCTATAGTTACTATAACTCCTTCGAGCATGTCATAGAGGAATGCCCTGTACTGCTAGATAAACTTCAGGAAAGATGAGGACCTCGGTAGAACCCACAAGTACAACTGATATATGATGAACCTCATGTTGCAGATCCTAGAGTTGCTATTATCACTCGAGAAGGTGATGCTATAGGAGAAGACAGAGAAACCCAAGGAAAGACTGAAAATGACCACAGAGTCAGGAAAGCTACATAAAAGACCCCAACGATCGATGCTAATAAAGAAAGACAGATATTCAAGGAGGCAAGAAAAGAGTTCAAAAGAGATCAAGTATATTCATCAAAGAGACAACCAAAAATCAAAGAATATGGCATGCATCAGGCATTTGATTCGTCTGCATCACCAACAGAAGGGAAAGAGGTAAGAAAACTCATGGAATTTTTTTACACTTGTGTTAGGTTGATTCAAGATAAAGGCACTATGCAAGAATTACAAGGTTTAATCAAGTAGTATGAGCTAGGAAAGATAGACCCCTTACTAAATAGGGCAGTGCACCAAATTGGAAAAAGGATAAGGACAAATAAATAATTACACTTGAATGCTCAAATAGGAGAGTATGAGATAGAATATGTGGTCCTCGACTTAGGGTCAGAGGTCAATGTCATGATGAAGTAGACTTGGGCACTGATGGGAAAACCCAAGATGATATATTCCCCTATCAGGCTTCGCATGGCTAATCAACAAGTTGTCAGCCCATTTGGATGATTAGAGCATGTCCCAGTTGACATTGATGGAGTAAGAACCTTTGCATATTTTGAGGTAATTAAAATTGTTGATGATAGCTGCCCTTACCCTGCATTATTAGGAATTGATCGGGCCTTTGACAATTCCATTATTGTTGATCTAAAGAAAAGATGCATGACATTTGAGAAAGATGGCCTTAGGGTCATTACATCGTTAGATCCAGATGAGGGTCCACGATATACATAACCTATCAGAGAAGAGGACCACTCATTTTAACTGGAAAACATCTACAAATTAACATCCAGACAGTAGGATTAAATCAACCCTACAGCTGACAGGAATTTGAGCTGGCGAAGTGACAACACATGTTCATCCAACTCAGAAGAAGTGTTGGAGGACTGGTAGAACTAGATGTACAAAGTATCTACAGGAAGATGTGTTAGGCTAACCAGGGAAGTTTGCTGGATCGACACAACAATGAGTAATCTACCCACATTTGATGGGCTGAACCCCTTAGAGAAATTTTTATCATAATTTGAGACAAGTGTACCAACACAACAGAGGCTATTGGAAATGGATGAGGCCATGAAAGCCACACTAGCAAGATGGTGGGGGACACATAGAAGAAATATTACAGACTGGACACAATGCCAAACTTTTATGACAACATGGTTTTCAACACAAGTAGGAAGCTACAAAGCAAGGTACACAGGTCGAAGCTGCCCAAAGGACCATGTATGAAGCTGCGAAGAGGCCTGGAGTGACATTCCTAGAGAACAATGGGTACACAGATTTGTCAATACACTGGATACCATCCTGATTAACTGGTACCTTCAAGTAGAGTTATGCCTCATCACTTCAGAATAGGAAGGTATAATCCAAAATTTTATAACCACCTTTTTGTTTGAAAGTGAATTTCCTTTAGTAGATCAAGCACTACAGATGGTGAGAAAGAAAGTATTTAAGGAGGCATATGGCCTCCCTTTGGATCAAGAAGAGGATGAATGGACTGCGCCCTTCTAGAAATTGCAGATCTTCTACAACATTAATATCGCAGAAATAGAAGGTCAGAGATATGCAGAAGAACCATGATTTGAACTGCCATTCATTGGACAACTGATAAAGATAAAGAAAGTCAATATCGGGATAGAGGAGACACCAAAGCTTGCCAATATCAGAGATTACTGGGACGCTGCTACCGCTGAAAAAATCATAGAATTATTGCACAAGTATCAGGACTTGTTCCCGACCAAGTTCACTGATATGAAGGGAATCAAAGGACCTATGGGAGAGATGAGAATACCTTTGAAACCAAATGTGAAGCCAGTCAAGAAAAGACCCTACATATTGAACCCAAAATATAAGGAAAAAGTGAAGATTGATCTTGACAGAATGCTGGAAGCAGGGATTATTGAACCTGTCAAAGAGTCGGAGTGGATTAGCCCCATGGTAGTGCAAGATAAAAAGACAGGAGAGATGAAGATTTGAGTAGATATTAGGAAGCTGAATGATGATTCTCTACATGATCTTTTCCCTACACCATTCACAGACAAAGTACTGGATAACGTGGGAGGCCAAGAAGTACATTCTTTTACAGATGGGTTTTCAGGATACCATCAGATCTGGATTGCCAAGGAGGACCATCATAAGACTTCATTTTCCATAGAGTGGGGATCCTAACAATATACAGTAATGCCATTTGGATTGAAGAATTCCTTAGCCATGTTTTCCAGGGTGGTGGTTGAAGCATTCAAAGAATTTTTGCATAAGTTTTTAGAAGCATACTTTGATGACTGGATTGTTTTTAGTTTGTTGGAAAATCATATTGAATGTCTAAGGCTAATGTTGGATAAATGTAGACAGTGTCAAATTGCTTTAAATTTGAATAAGTGCATCTTCTTCTCACCATTTGGAGTATTATTAGGACATATTGTATGCAAGCAAGGATTGTTGGTGGATTCATCCAAGATTGCAATTATAGTTGATTTTCCACCACCTACTTCAGTCAAACAACTGTGCACTGCGCTAGGACATACTAGCTATTACAAGAAATTTATCAAAGGATATGCTCAGATTACTACACCAATGGAGAAGTTGTTAAAGAAAGACTGTCAGTTTGGTTGGACAAAAGAATGCCAGCAGAGCTTCGACACATTGAAACAAAAGATGGTAACTGCACCTATTCTAGTCTTTCCGGATTGGAGCAAGGAATTTCATGTGCATGTTGATGCGTACTCCATTGCATTAGGAGCAGTAATGACACAACTAGGAGAAGGGGACATTGATCATCCATTAGCATTTTCTAGCAGGAAGCTATCCACAACTGAAGTTAATTACACCACTACAGAAAGAGAGAGACTAGCCATGGTGTATGCATTGCAAAAATTCTGCCACTACTTGTTGGGAGGACACTTTAAAATGTTTACTGATCACTCCACACTGAAGTACCTAGTCAAAAATCCAGTGTTGGGGGGGTGAATTTGCATATGGCTTTTGCTATTTTAGGAGTATGATTTTGAGATCATAGTTAAGCTAGGAAAAATGAACAAAGGCCTAGACCACCTGTCGAGGTTGGAACATGGACAAGAACCTACAAGTCTAGAGGATACATTATCAGATGCACAGTTTCTCGCTATTAGAAATATTGATGACCACTTCACAGACATAGTCTATTTCTTGTCAACGAGAATGGCTCCAGGAGAGTACACGATTCCTCAGAAGAAACAACTAGTGGTGCTTGTTGTATATTTTTCACTGATAGTTGGTCAGATATATAAAATGGGACCTGACGAGATACTAAGAAGATGTGTGATGGAGGCAGAGCGCCCTATGATCCTAAAAGAAGCTCAGGAAGGAATGACAGGAGGACATTACAGAGGAAAAGAAACTGCGCAGAAGGTTCTGCGAACTGGCCTTTGGTGGCCTACGTTAGACAGAGATGCTAAAGAATATACTAGAGCATGCGATATATGCCAACAAGTTGGAAAACCATTCTAAAGAGATGAGATTCCATTAGCACCATAGATGACCTTGTAGGCATTTGAAAAATGGGCCATTGACTTCGTGGGACCTATAAACCCACCAGGAAAGCACATAGGAGCAAGGTATATTATCACTGTGACAAAATACCTGACCATATGGGCCAAAGCAAGAGTAGTCAAGGAATGTAGTGCAACTATAGTTGCATGTTTTATATTTGATGACATAATAACTAGGTTTGGATGCCCTAAGGTCCTTATCAGTGATCAAGGTACACATTTCATTAATAAGATAGTTGAAGCCCTGACTGGAGAGTTTGTTTTCCACCATTAGAAGAGTACACCTTACCATCCACAAGCAAATTGAACAGTTGAAGCATTCAACAAGATCTTGGAGACAACATTGACTAAGATTTGGAGTGTGAATAGGGATGACTGGGATTTAAGAGTACCAACAGTACTATGGGCTTATATAACCACTTACAAGAAATTAACAATGCAGACCCCTTTCAAGTTGGTTTATGGTCTTGAAGCTGTTGTCCCAATGGAGTAATTGGTACCATTCTTAAGAATTGTTGCATTTACAGACATGGATGATACCGACGTTGTTCATGAGAGGCTAGCACAGTTGGTCAAACTAGAAGAAGACAGATTCATTGCAGGCTTCCATCAACAAATTTAGAAGGAACAAGAAAAGGCCTACCATGACAGACACATCAAGAAGAAGATATTTAGGCAAGGTGATTTAGTATTGGTATATGACAGTAAGTTTATCAAACACCCTGGGAAGTTCAGAATGCATTGGCTCGGACCATATGAGATTGCCTATGTTACAGAAGGAGGAGCTACATAGTTGAAGACATTGAAAGGAGACTGGAAGGAAGGCTTGGTGAATGGGAGTCGGCTGAAGTTTTACTATGACAACCATCTGCCTCACAACTCTCAGTAGAATCCAGAAGAAAAGGGTCCAGGCACCAGGTGCAGTTGAAACTGGGTACTAAACACAGAAAATAAAGTCTGCATAAGGATGGGAAGGAGGCATAAAGCATAAAGAAAGGGATACACTTGTTATCCACAATTTTGGTCATCGTGATGATGTTATGATGATGTCATGATGATAGAAAAATCAAGCTCTTCAATAAGAATACTTTCCTGAGAAAAGTTGCAACTGTCTGCTTCCAGAAACTATATTTTTCAAGGAGTTCGCAGGCTGCCTGTATACTTGCCTGCGAGAATGCCTGATTCTCGTAGGTTGCCTTAAGCTAGGGTGCAAATAGTTCACACTGTAACAAAGGCTAGGGTGTGAACATCTTCTTAAAGGGGAAAAAGATGAATTTATCGAGCCTTCTAGAAGAGAATCTTCGAGAAGAATGAGTTGGCTAACGAATGGTTGTTCAAGTGCTGGCATTCCAGATATCTTGGGATAATTTTCTATCCAAGTAACTAAATTATCTTCTCCTATATATTGAGGAGATTTCTCATGGAAAAGGTTACAAGCAAGCTAGCAAGAGATTGATTGGAGAATTGTTGGAAGCCTGTATGAAGGATTGATGCTACAGCAGCAAGAAACTACAGCAAGGTCATCACAATTGGTTGATTTTCTTCATGCATGAGCAAGTGTGTGTGTCAGAGCTAGGAGCCATCGAAAGGAGACCTATGACATCAAGGCTCAGGTTGTAAGTTTCACTTTCAATTAATTCAATACAGTAATATGTCCCTTTCCCATAAAGATGATGTCACTTTATTACATGATTCCTTGATCACATGTATAGACTAGCTATTGAATATATTAATCTGCCTTTACTTCGATCAGTTTGGACTGTTGTGATCTGAACGGTGTAAGAGCATTGGAGCGAAGCTTGGAACAACAGAGACCTAAGGAAAGTGTTCATAAGGTATGTCCATAATCCTTATCTCTTAGTTCATTCAATAGGCTAGATCTAGGGAAAGGGTAGTATTCTGTCCTATTTTGTTCTAGATCCAGGTGGATCTAGGGAGATCGGTTCGTGTCCGCACTTACGGATTAATCCAGAAACAAAATTGGCGACTCCGCTGGGGAGTTATCCCTTTGTCTTTATGGTTTTTTGAATTTTCTGTGGCCATTTTCTCTATTGCTATTATTCTCCTGTTTTGTCAGTGTCTGAGTCCTCAGGATACCCTGAGAGACCTTCTGGGTCTATAAGCCAGTTTGAATTTTGCTTGTAATTTCAAATTTTTTAGTATCTTCAGGGATTCTCGCACTGTGTCCATTGACAGCCTACAAGAACCAGGAAGGTTCGCACCCTGCATATATATTCCAGTGTGAACTGTTCACATTCTGCATTAAAGTGGCCTGCGAGAATACTATATTCTCGCACTGTGTCCAAGGCTTGCCTGCGAGCAAGATTTTGAAAATTTTTGAAATCAAGTTTTGACTTTGTCAATTGCTCAAAACAGTTGATTTTTGTCTTTTTGGCTTACTGGATCATTGATTTATACACCTCTTGCTTTAGTTTTCTTGTTTGGAGAGATTTAGGGTTTCTAGGTCTTTCTTGCCTTTGGTAACTTGACTTTCTTTTCTTGGCCTTGTTTGGCATTTTCTTTCTCTTTGACTTCTGGAGTTGGATGTGTCTGACTAGCTGAGAACCAGGGATTGGTAAAGAGTTAAGTGCCTGTGGTTTTCTCTTTTGCTTGGTGGTTCAAAGGAACATTTTGATTTGCCTTGGGAATACTTTTGGTTTGGTTTTTGTTTTTACTTTCATTGAAAGAATTGGTTGGGTTGTTTTGTTTGATTCGATATTATTTGATTTCCTTTTCTCATTGATTAGAGTTCTTCTTGGAAAGTGAACCATAAGTTTTCTTTCAAGTTTTTTGTTTTTGTCATTTTGAAAACATTGCAAAATCAAATTTTAGAGTATTGAGGTATTGAAAAAGACATTTAGAATTGGTTCATTGATAAATGGTTATTTGCATTGGCATCTAAAAGGAAATTGTGCATTGCATTTGCATTATAGTATTGAGATTGATTCGGAAAATGCTCTCTCTCTCCCATAATTAGGATTCATGGAATGAAAAGATTATATTTCATCATTGTCCTCGCATTATTTGGGTCAGAGTCACACATCATGAGTTTCACTTCCATTACCTTTGAGTAATTAACAGCCTTTAAGAATATTGCGTAATCTTAAAATCAATCTAGTAACTTTTTCTAGGGCTCTTTACACCAACATATTAGCTAGGCTAGTGCTTTGGAGTAGGAAGAGAGACACACTCTCCAAAAGCTCAAAAATAAACAATAGTATCTTGACTTAGGGAGTGTAAAATTCCATTGGCAGCATATTGTCATGGGACACCCTTCTAACACAAGGGTTAAGCACTAGGTCGCATTGGTGTTGGCAGAGTTACTAACCCTGCTTTGTTGACATCGGTGTAGAGATTGCACGTATTACGGGGATCACTCCGAGGTATACCCACATTTATGAGTGGAAGGATTTGAGTTGGTTTCGGGCTAGATACCCTGCCTTTGCATGTGGATCAGACTAACGACTGTCCCCCCAGGCTGTACTATTGTTTGTGGTGACCTTAGTGGCCTTTCTCTCTAGGTTCTTACCCAAGGTGACTGTGAAGGGGAAAGTCTTCACGGTACCTGGAATCGATGTTGATCAAAATCACTCGGATTCCTTGGAGGGTATACCCACAATTATGTGTGGGAGCTTGCACCAGGGCGTAAGTCTGTTAAGCAGGTCGTCAACGTAACTTTTCCACCTTAGCCCCACCCCTTCTCATCTAATTGTTGCGACGTTGGATTTCATCACCAACTAGTGGCTCCGAAATTAGAAGGTATTGTTTGCTTGATGATTGCCTCTTAGTTTTTGTTTACTAGTGTGTGCTGATTGTTTCTCGAAGTTGACCATAGGATTTTCATTGGGGAATTTATTACTTGTTTACAATTTCTCCCCCAAGACGTTCATGTAGGATGCAAGGTTTGTCCCCGGAACATCCGGAAGCTTCACAACCTTTGCATACAGCCACACCTGAAGGTACCCCTGAGGACTCTCCTCGTCCGGGTGAAATTCCCCTTGTTACTCTACCACACATGGACATAAGTGATGTCCCAGAAGTTTTTACACCACCTCCACAAGTAGAATCCACTGATCCTCTTGCTGAATTTCGAATTACCAATACTATAGAGGACTACCACATTCGTCGTGGTGAACGACCTATTGGACGATTAAATCCTTCTGAAGAGACTCTTGTTACATCTTCTGAATCGACTGTTGGGCCTTCTCATGGTGTAGTGGGCCAAGATCCTTTCTCGTCTGGTAATTACCGAAGAGTTCTTTTCGGTACAGAGTCACCCCCTGTTTACGCCATCAACCCTCCGGTATCTCCGGAGGCAGAGACTACACCCGAAACTACCACTTACCGTTTTATTCTTCCTCCTGAGATGGCCCATCTCGCAATTACTATGAGTGTCCAAACCGAGATTCCTGCAACTACTCTTGCACCTATCAATACCCAGCGAACTCCTGAGGTAAATCCAAATTTACCCCCTGGTTACCATGCGTTAAATCCTTTGTTGAATGTTTCTCATCCAACACCTCCACAAACCCCAGCAGGTTCTCCAGGTGGACCTCAGTTTCCTGGGCATCCTATTCCCGGTTTCATCCTGACACTCCCACAGTTTCCTACTGGAAATCCTAATGCTGGTAGCACTACTCTGACTATTGCACTGAACTTGCACGTCCCTGTTGGTGGACAGGGTGGTATGGTTACTTTTCCTCTTCCCTGACACAATGCAGTCACTGCACAACCTACGATTTCTACACAACTTCTGGGTGGAACTATACCTATGGTAGGGGGACCAACCTCCCCTCTTGGACAAAACATAACTCCTGAGTTGGATCAGTATTGGCAACAACTTTTATGAAACATACCTCCTGAGTTGGCTCAGTATTGGCAACAGCTTTTATAAAACATACCTCTTGCTGGGGGGCAACCAACAATCCCTCTTGTCAACCAACCATATCTAGGTGTGACTAATCCTATTTGGGGTTCGGGTCAAATTTCCCAATCTCAAGCCCCTGCCCAAACTCAAGGTTCCAATCCTTGGGGCTACTACCCTATCTAACCACCACCGAACCAACTCGGAGCTTCCCTCTATGGGCAGTCTGCTTACGCTCCTACTGGTTTGCCGACGGGGCTTCCACCCCAAAGCCACCAGTACCCCCAAGTAAACCGATAGTTTCCTTTTCTTGCTACCTTGGATTTGCCAGATTTGTCTAGGATCCTGAATGATCTTATTCGTCACTCTCCTCAATGGCCTACTATCCCTGCCAAACTTCCATCGGATATTCCGAAATTCGATGGCAAGTCGAGAGAGGACCCAAATAATCATGTCATGACTTTTCACTTATGGTGTTCATCCAACTCTCTGATGGATGACTCCATTTGTCTTCGTCTTTTTCAACGAACCCTTACCGGTTCGGCTACGAAGTGGTATATTGAACTGCCACGAGGTTTTATTTCTTATTTCAACACCTTGGCCATGGCCTTTCTCACGCATTACCAGTTACCGATCCGTTATGATACTGGGATTGAGATGCTAACATCTTTCAAACAAACGAAAGGTACTCACATCTCAGATCATATACATGGTGGAGACGTCAACGACATCTCATCAAACTTGAACTCTCGGACCAGTTACTTGCAGAATGGTTCACGAAATATTTTGTGAATGAAATTGGAAAAGACATTGCCATGGGTGGTGTTGTTACAGAGGAGTAGGCTATAAGTCAAGCTCAGTATCTTGATCTCATTTATTCACAAACGGGAACACTCTACAATTTACTGCCCGAACTACCTCGTCCTGGTACTTCCAACACTTCTACTACTCTAGCTGCCTCGCATGTAGCTGATGGTGTGATTGGGACTGCTCATACCCACTCACATTCCGTTTCAACCACAACCCCTAAACCCACCTCTTCTAATGTTCAGAATGCCCCGTCTCCTGCTCCTCCCACCGGTAAAACCTCAAAAGTGAACGTTGTTCAATCTACACCGCCCGGTAAGATTAAATCAAAGAAAGGGAGAGGCAAGAATAAGGGGGTTAAAAATAATAATCCAACCGAACCAACTACAAATGCTCCTGTTGAAGAGCGGGATAAGCGCAAACCGAGGTATCCTTGCCTTATCTGTGGTGATGATCACTATACCAAGGATTGTCCTAGACGTGTCGAAGTTTCTAAGTTCCTTCAAGGAACGCCAAAACCACCTACCCTGACAGTCTTGTCTCAACCCTTCCCGTCTTAGCAACATGCCTCGTTGGTCATTTACGACCAACCTTCTACTTCCACCACATCATATGTTTTGATGTGCACCGATGATTCTAGGAAGAATGACGTTGCAATCGCAACTAGAGCAAAAGACTATACTCCTTCTAAGGAGAAGGTGGACGATTTACCTCCTGATCTGGTACAAGCCTCTCCACCGAATCCACCTACGAACGGTCCTCTTCATCTCGAACGACCAAGTCTTGATACATTTCGACGACCCCCTAAAGGTGTTAGTCGCAAGTCAGCTTTCAATCCTCACGCTCGTGTGGCCCAGAACTACAGTATTATGGAAGATCTGGCCCAAGCACCTTCAGCGATGTCTGCCCTTGAAGTCCTTCAATCTTTTCCTGCGCAACGAAGGGCTCTGTTGAAAGCTATTGGTGGAATTGATCCTACTGATTCGAAATTGATAGTCTTTGACTTGGACGAACATGTTCTAAGGATGCCCTCTCAACTTGCTTTTCAGATACAAGTTATTGTTGCTGACAAGAGCATTTGTCGGATAGTTGTAGATGAGGGGGCCTCTATGTGTGTAATGTCTCTTACTTGTTAGAAAGCCATTGGCTCTCCTCCCTTAACGGAATCACAAAATACTCTGAAAGCCTTTAATGGCTCTGGTTTTAAGCCTTACAGTGTTCTTTCCTCATTGCCTGTCACTCTATAAGGTAAGACCGTGTTGGTAGCCAACCCAATTTTCTCGATTGCTCTCAAAAGATGCCTACACCCCTTGCGGTATCATGACCAATTATTGTCGCATTATGCTAATGGACATTCGTCTCATCTTTACGACCATTACAATTCAATTTTGTTTTAGTTTTCACAACTGCAAGTGTGAAAACACTTCTTTCGTTGATTAGATTGTCGTCGTCTTTTGATCACTGGTTTATCATCTGATTGCTAAATGTTGTATCAGACTTATGTTCATGAGCATTCTCTTACCTTGATTGCACATTTGGATATATTTCATGGTTAATTCTTTGGGCATGAAAGTTATTGATCTTGTTCTGATCTTATGAAGATTGTGTAATGGATTTGGTCATATTGTTTTTATCCTTACTTTGGACTTTCACTCGATTATTATATGAAGAAATTTTGATTGTTTGGTTCTAAGACTTTGGAATACAAACACATACAATATGCACCAAATACATAGGCAATTTTACAAGGCATAATAAAAAAGGTTGAAAGCGCATTGATCAATTACTTTGAACTTTACAAATCGATACTTGGCATACTATTTGCAAAAGTTAGATTATACGTTGGTTGTTATATGACCCCGAGCTATGTATTAGCGCTAAACCCTGTGATTAAGCGATTGAATGAACGGTGGAATTGGCACGTTAGATTGATAGTTAATGCTGGTACTGTGTTGATTTTAAACTTAACACTTGGCGCGTTATTATCATATGAGGTGTTGGTTCTGACTCGGATAAGTGGCACGTAGAACTGGTCATTCACCTATTGGCTGGTCGATGCATTTTTTTTAATAATTATGGTTTTAAAAACAGCTCTGTACAGATCATTAATGTAATACATGGTGATGGTAATCCCACCACCTTCACACGCCTGGAGTTGTTTTCGATCTCGTCCAACATTCAAACTATGCGAACCCTATTGCATTCACTCTGTGCATTGATCGATTGGTGTGAACCCTACCATGAGGAGAGGTTATGGCTCCTGTTGTGAGGGCCGAACCTAATGGATGCCAAGCGCTGTTGACATTCGATGGTGCATACAAAGACCTTGAAGAATACGGGTGGCTTTCGTTTATAAGGAATTTCGATGGTTTTAATATCTCTGTTGCTCGGCAATTCGCACTGTCGTTTGATGGCTGCCGAGCCAAAGTCGGAGATGTTCATCTTGAAATCACCGAACAATCTCTCAGCTTGGCAACTAGTCTGCCTGTTAAGGGACAAAAATGGTCCAAAAAATACAAAGTAAACGATGTCCCGTGGACATTGTTGTTTCAGTCTCGGGCAGTGAGGTCGTGCAACAGAGGATTACCTGCAAAGATGTTGAAACCCCACTGGTATGATCTCTTGATGATCCTTAAGCAGTTCATCACTTGTGAAGGCAAGTATGGATTTGTTTTTCTATTTCATCTACATTTTCTAATGGTGTTTATGGGTTTTGAGCTTAGCATGCCGCATTATCTACACCGAAGTTTATTTAAGATGGCTAAGAAGTATAAGCAAAGTCAGGCTGAAACTAGCCTTTTTCATGTTGGATTGATTAAAATGCTGGTTGTTTGTGAATTGGGGTTACGTCGAGATTCCTGGCACAATTTCCTCAACCGTAATGGTTTTGAGGAATCAAACCCTCCTCCAGTCGATAAGCCTGTGGTGTCCTAGAGTAAATCTACCCCTGTACCCTACAGTGTTCTACTACCTAAACCCGAACCCGACTCACTTGTGAATTCACCTATGACCGTGACTAACATGGCTAAGCCCATAACCACAAAGGCTAGAGCAAAGACAATAGCTAATGCTAAGAACAAGAAAAGTGCAAGGATGATCTCTCGCATGGAGAGAAATAGATCGAAGCCTCCTGTCAAAACAGAGCCTGTCATGATCAGTGAGGATTCGGATTCGAGCATTGAGCATTTTCTCGCCGAAGAGGGCTTCTGTGGT
>ML780311.1:74633-88368 GCA_009831015.1 Picea engelmannii
TATGAATTGAATTATCATATATGAATTTGCTGCACAGTAGGTTTCCCTCTTGCATAAATTCATAATCTGAAGACTGTTATGATTTCTTTTATGTCTTGTTTGTTCTGTAATTAACTTCAGGAAGCATTATAGCTGATCCTTTGCGAGAAGCTTAAGGGATTAATGGTGTGAATTTCTTCCTCCAATCAGCTTACGAAGCAATCATACACAGGACAAACTTGGAGCATTTCCAAGTTAATTAGTTAGACGTTATTTGCTTTGATTAATTAGCAGTTTAGTTAGATTTAGATTAGATTATTTAATTTCAGTTATCTTTCTTTCTGTTTTATAAATACAAAAAGACAAAAATAGATTCTTGGCTGTCTTAGGGCAGCAAACACATGAGTTTTGCAGGTTTTAACCAAATCTGTAGTTTGTCCATAATGTATATTTGTGAATAAAGAATGATCATAGCTGATAATTAAGTAGTTGATTTGAGTTATTATAGTCATAGTTAGTATCTTTTATATATATAATAGTTAGTATTTTATAGTTAGATTAGTACAGTTAATTTTAGTTTGTTTTATTAGTTTCTAGTTTCCTTAGTTTAGATTATTTAGCTCAGATCACTTTCTCTTTGTTTTCCTTACGAGACCTCAGAGCGGCCAACGGAGCCGTTAAACTCGTCAGGGTGGTCCATACCAAACGGCTTGGGTTATTTAGACAACCCCGGACCGGTTCCACTCTTCCAGTTGACGGATGGACTGTTTCGCCCGTCAACAGACCATCCAAGTTGAAGTGGAAGTTTTCTATTCTCCCTTAGATTATAATCTTCTTCTTGGTCGTAGTAGGGTAGATTCCATGCGCGTTGTAGTGTCAACACTTTTCCGTGTCCTACGATTCCCTCACCAGGGAAGAGTGGTTATAGTTGATCAACTTGCCTTCTTTAATTCCGATACTCACACTGGAAATCTGTCATTCATAGCTAAAACCCCGTTGGGTTATGAGAATGTTGGAGTCGGTCTTTTGAAAGACTCTTCGTTGATGGTTACTTTTCCCATACCACCACCACTCGATATTCTATGCCCGTAAGTTGCTTCAATTAATATGATCTCCGTCGTTCCTCATGAACTTTCGGTGTCTTTTGACCCTTGGATAGTCCCTGATCCTGGAGATCAAGCTCGTTTTGGCAACGTTATGTCGTTAAGTCCGGTTGAGTCTGCTTATCATGCAATTCAATCAACAAAATCTTCTATGCCCTCTCTGGAGGAGTTGTCTCCTGATCCTTTCCGTTTTGTCTTTCCCACTGACGAGATGATCATGTCCATCATGGTCGATACACCTTGGGATGATGGGCATCATCGTTCCATACTGTTTCTGGAACAACACACTCTCGAGAATTACCAACGGATTTCGACTCTGTCGACCGTTGTTGTCACAATGACTGTTCTTAGATCTACACGTGATGTGTTTACAGAAGGGAACCTAAGTAATATTTCTCCTACGATTCCCATCGATATTTCAGTGAAACCTGGGATAATTGAAAATGTTCATATTGGAGCTTCGTGTTCTCCAGAGGAAATTGTTACCTAAACTGCTCTATTTAAGGAATTTCGAGATGTTTTTGCCTGGAGTTACGAAGAGATGTCGGGTATAGACCCATCTATCATTGTGCATGAGATAAAAACATACCCTGGAGTTAAACCAGTACGGCAGCGCCTCCGTCCTGTCCATCCACGTAAAGCGGCAGCCATTAAACTTGATGTTGAAAAACTTCTTAAAGCCGGTTTTATTTACCCTGTGGCTTTGACAGAGTGGGTTTCCAACCCTGTGCCGATTGATAATAAAGGTGGAAGTATACATGTCTATGTCGATTATCGGGATATCAACAAAGCTTGTCCAAAGGACAACTTTCCAACCCCGTTCGTCGACCAGATCGTCGATGACTGTGCCAGTAGTGAAATTTTTTCCCTCATGGATGGATTTTCCAGCTACAACCAAATTAATATTTCTCCTGAGGACCAACATAAAACCGCTTTTATTTTTCCTTAGGGTACTTTCACCTACAGGAAAATTCCCTTCGTTCTAAAGAACGCAGGTGCCACGTTTCAGCGTGCTATGTCTTATGCGTTTCACGATATTAAGCATATCATTCAGCCTTATTTGGATGATTTTCCAGCTCATTCTTTACACCGCGTCGATCACCCCAATCACCTTCGAGCAATTTTAATCCGTTGTCGGTTCTATTGCATTCGTCTGAACCCTCATAAATGCATTTTCTGCGTAGAATCTGGCCGTCTTCTCGGATTCATTTTTTCACGTCAGGGGATCCAGGTAGATCCTGTCAAGGTTGAGGCGATTCTCAATCTTCCTCCTCCTTCTTCACTGCGCCAGCTACAAAGTTTGTAGGGGAAATCAAACTTTCTTCGTCGTTTCATCCCGAATTACGCCGAGATCACTCGTGGTTTCACACGTCTTTTGAAGAAAGGTTCCAAGTTTTGTTGGGATAAAATTGCAAACAACGCTTTTGAACCCTTGAAGTTGTCCCTCACTAAGGCTCCACTTCTTTTCCCTCTTGATTATAGTAGGGATTACTTTCTTTATCTGGCTGCTTCCGAGTATACCATCGAAATGGTCCTCATTCAAGAGGATGATAACCACGATGAACATGTTATCTATTACCTGAGTAGAAGTTTATCATCAACGGAAGTCAAGTACCAACATGTTGAGAAACTGGCTTTAGCTGATGTTCAAGAAATCCAACATTTTCGTCATTATATTCTCTCCAGAAAAACTACAGTGATTTCGCATTGTAACCCCATGCAACATATATTGACACGTCAATTGCTAGGGGGCAAGTACTCCAAGTGGATTGTTATTCTCCAGGAGTTTGACTTGGAATTCGATCACGCCACGTCGAAGAAATCCTTGGTTTTTGCTGAGCTAATTTGTGATTTCCCCCACTCTGCCACGAAAAATGGAGCTGTTGATTCGTTACATGATGAATCACTTTTCCTTATCAGTACTGATGACATTTGGTACGGAGATATCATTATATATCTCCAAACTCAAACTTTTCGGCCTTCCTTGTCCAGTAATGAACGACGTCGTGTACGCTATCAGGCCCGTCAGTATATTATCCTCGGTGATACTCTTTACCGTTGAGGCATTGACTCTGTCTTTCGACGTTGTTTAACTTTCAACAAAGATGAGAAAGCTTTGAATGATTTCCATTCAGGAGCATGTGGCGGTCATATTTCTGGGTATGCTACTGCCTAGAAGATATTACGTGCAGGATACTTTTGGCCTTCTCTGTTCAATGACTACATCACTGCTGTCCAGAAGTGTCATGACTGCCAGACCTATCAACAGAAGAATCGGTCACATCTCGCTCCCCTTCACCCTGTAGTCTCCGTAGGTCCTTTTGCTAAATGGGGCATTGATTTCATGACATGTCACCCTCACTCGGCTGGGGGGCATGGCTATATTATTGTAGCAGTTGATTATTTTACAAAGTGGGCCGAGGCAATCCCGACATTCGATAATACTGGGAAGACTACAGCGTTATTTCTTTTCAACCATGTCATCACTCGTTTCGGTGTCCCTCAGGCTATTGTTACCGATCACGGTAGTCATTTTAGGAATTATATGATGTCAGAACTCACAGAGAAGTTGGGCCTTCACCATGACAGCTCAACCCCTTATTATCCACAGGCTAATGGCCAGGTCGAAGCCATCAATAAGGTTCTCATAACTATGATTCGACGGATGATAGGGATACATAAAACTAGCTGGCACACAATGTTATTTTCGGCATTGTGGGCATATCCGACATCTGTTAAGTCCGCCACGAGATTTACACCCTTTCGTTTAGTTTATGGCATGGAAGCCATTCTGCCGATAGAATGCGAAATACCTTCTTTGAATCTATTTGTATATCTCTTACCTAATACTTCTGCCGAAGAAGAACGTCTGTTGTATTTGATGCGATTAGACGAGACCCGACGTGATGCAACTTTAGTAATAGAAGCCCAAAAGAAGTGCATTAAGGCACAATATGACAAGCATGTCAAGCCTCACGTATTCTCTGAAGGAGATCTTGTTCTTCTGTATGAACAAGATAAATATGTCCTAGGAGCCGGGAAATTTGAACCTATGTGGTGTGGTCCCTACATTGTCAACAAAGTGTTGGAAAAAGGAGCATATGAACTAGTGGATTATGACGGTGTGCCTTTGAGTGAACCCAGGAATGGGTTGTACTTAAAGAAGTACTATGCATAAGTTATTTGTGTGTGAGTACTTGTATTTTATGTATCATACTGCGTGTGTGTGTTACTTTAATTTTTCTTTTGACGTTATCTGGTCTCTCCCCTTACGTGAAGTTGTGTTTGATTGCCAGATGTCGGAGTATTTGCTACCTTATATTGGCTTCGCTGATGGAGCTAGTCGTAGTACTCGGAACCTAGATTCCGCTGCTTGGGAAATCTATGCCCCGACAAACAAACTCATATCTCTACGAGGTATATGTCTTGGATGAGCAACCAACAATATCGCAGAGTATAGCACCGTGGTTGAACTATTGGTTGATGCTATTTCTCTTGGGATTCGTCATTTGGTTGTCCGACTTGACTCGCAGTTGGTAGTACTACAGCTCAGTAATGTATATTATATTCGAAGTCCTACTTTATTAAGAGTATATTTGCAGATTCGCCTCTTGGAATGATATTTTGATCACATTGAATATCAACACATTCCTAGACGTCTTAATACATTAACATATGCTTTAGCTAATTATGTATTGGACAGGCATTTGAATAATTTATAAATCAAACACATTAAAAATGTACACAATGTAGAGTAAGCCGGTAGAAACCATGTATATATATATAACGATCAAAGTTTGTTTTTTTCAAAATGGTTGTCCGAAGACCAAAATATCAAAAAGTGAAGCCCACGGATTCTACAAAATGACATCACTAATGATGTTCACGGTAACAGACTAATGTCCTAGCTACTCTGCAGAGTAGTCGACTCATAGAGGCCGAGACTCCCACTATGTGACGCTGATCACGTCGTGGAATATCCTCCAGGGGCATCTCTGGAACATCTTCCATAAGGCCCTCTAAGTTCTGCTCCACTATCAAGTAGTCCTCGGCGTACTGTGGAACTGCTACTGCTGCCTCTCCTCGACGCTAAACGAGAGAACTACCAGTAGGTCTATATGATCCAACGTCTGTGTTATCAACAAAATTTTGGCGTTAGTCTTCAGATAAGTCTATAAACAAAAAACATTTAAATATATAAAAAATACAAAAACATTTAAAAATGAAAATTGGTGTACTTCTTACCGATGTTTCCCCACTGTGTATCCTCGGGCAGTGCAAGGTCAGGATCACCACGGAAATCTAAGCCGGCATATGTGTAATCCTCTATCATCAACACCTGGCCTTGAAGCCAGTCGAAGAAACGATCGTCATACCTGGCGATAGGCCCTGCCACATGTCGGTCCATGAGCTGGCACCATCGTAACATCCTTGGGTCTCTGGGACCCGAAAACTGCCAATCCTCCTGAAGCCTAAACACCGGGACCCTATCGCAGAAGAAGGACACTAACAGAGATCCATACCCGAACTGTTTTATATCTCCACTCCTGCATTTGGTCAGTTGTTTCTTAAGACTGCGTAGAACTGCATCAGCCCAGTTGAAGACCCAGGGCTCAGTACACTCGATGGCATACTGAAAGTAGCTCTGCAGAGCCATATGCGGGGCAGAACTTCCTACCATCTGAGCGATAGTGAAGAGAATGGTATGGAGAGTTATATCAGACACTCCCCAAATGGCCACCTTCCCTTTCTGACGTTCAGCCTCAGGCACGCAGTACTGCCTACAATACTCGCTCATTTTTAGACCACCCCTTCGGCTACCGGTCAAACTGACGTAGGATCCCCGTCTGGACAACCCAGTCAAGAAATAGATGTCCTCAATATCTATACTCAAGGTGTGAGCTCCCACGTTGAATACTTGTTGATCCGGGTCCCACATTCAGATCAAGTACTCTAGCAGTCGCACTTGGGCTCTCATGCCCGGGATTCGGAAATACTTCAGGAGACCGCAATCTCTTAAAGTGGAAATAGTTTGAGGGTGATTCTCGACATTTGTATTGTCTTCCTCATGTTCCCATTCTCTCCATTCGAGCACCATTATGAGGGTTATTTACCTGCATGACAACCATATGAAGATAATTAATAATCCAAAACATGGAAAAATTGGTTTTATTGGCTAAACATTACACAATTTTTTGGGCTCTGCACTGTTCACAGGTGGCTTATAGCGCACAGTGTGAACTTCTCACACTCTACCTCAATACCACCTGTGAGAATGAGGACTTCTCGCAGGCCCCGTATGGGTAGCCTGCGAGAATCCTTTTGTGCGTGTAGGGTTTAAAGAATCCACTAAAAACTTAATTTTTAACCAACAAAATCATGAAATTAAACCATGCAAAGCTTAAGGATGGAGAGCTTACCAAATCACCGCAAACAGCTGGAGGAATGATGGCCCGAAGCTCCCGAAAATCGACGATGAAAATAGAGGGTAAAATGGGATTTTTTGCTCTCAAATAGTAAAAAGGGTAAATGGTATGGTGAATGAGTTATGAATTCATTTTTATTACTTTTTCACTATGTAAAAATAGGGTTTTTTATATTAGTTCATTATTTAACCCTATTGGCTAATGAGGAAATGAGTAAAATGCTTTGCAGGTATGGAACATGAAGGGTATTGGATGATTTTTCTATGGTGTGGTATATTTTTTGTTGTTTTCTGGGGTTTTGATATAAAACCTCGGGCGTTTTTTATCCGTTCTTGCGCTTGTTAAAAAAATAAGAATGTGATCGAGCGTCATTTTATCCCTTTTCCGGACTCGCTGTGGTCACACGAAAAAGGAACCCCCCTGGAGTTATCTTTAAGCCCTTTTCAGACTCTCTAAACAGGAAAAGATTGCCGAGCGACCTTGCTATTTTCACGCTCGATAAAGTATTTGAAGTATGCGTCCTTCGAGTGATAGTTTAACCCTTTTTCGGTCTCGTTGGACTATTGTATGAAAAATTCTCTGAGAGAGTTCTCTTTTTAAGTGTTTTTCCAGACTCTATAATCTTGAAAAACCTTCGAGTTTACTATCTCTGGACTCGTTAAACAAACATTGACAGACCCGTAATGGGACCGAACCACTCCTTCCTAGGGTTCATTAAAAATACTCCGAGGGACTTGTCCAAAGGATGAGCTTATATCAACAAGCATATGTGATCCTCTTCAAGCTTGCATAAAAATAAAGAGGTACTTGCCAGAAATGGTGGGGGGGAAATTTGGGAAAGGGATATGTTTCATCTTTACATTAATTGGCAGTAAGAGTCGCTCTTGAACATGACACTCCCTATTCATCATCTGAAGCCAGTTTGGGTAATCCATTTGTCTCTCATTCGATTTAATAAAAAGGTCTTTCCATGTGTTGTATTTGAGTCAATGCTACCAAATCATTCGTCGTGTCGTTCATATGTTCGAGAGCAGTATGTATGAAACCTCTACTTGAGTCGGCCATCTGCAGTTATCCATTCCTTTCGTGTCGGCCTTCCCTGTGTCCAAAGTTCAATTGTCACATGCTCTATTTCACTTTCAAACTCTGTTACTCATTTCGTGTCACTGATGGGGGATACATCAAGGCCCTCCTGTGACGAGTCTTGTTCCGTCGACATCAGCACATTATCCGGGATTAAGATTTAGAAATTATTCAGTACCTTGGAGCTTGCATGCCTCAATGGCAAGTTTCCTCACTTTAGACAGTGGGTTTACATCATTGACCCTTGATCGAAAGATTCTGTCGATTGTTCGACATCAGCTCATTTATTCACAGTCGATGGATTGTACTTTAGTACCTTGGGAGTCATTGACATTAATGGTGATTTCCCTCCCACTTGTTAACGGTTTCATCAATGACTGGTAATCAAGTGGTTTTTGCCATGTTCGACTTCGACACATGTAATCACATGGTTAGATTCGTACTTTGGGCGATGAGATTGAAGACCCTGGATATTATCTTTGTGATCTCAAATGCTTCAAGTTTTTCCTTGAGAAAGGCAACCCAATTAATTCTGGAGTAATCATCAATAATTAGCATGAAGTAGTTTTCTTTCCCTATGCCTTCTTGTCTTGATGGTCCACATAAATCCATATGAACTAGTTGGAGTGGATTCTCTATTGAAGTAGAGCTCTTGGACTTAAACTGTGTCCTGGTTAGCTTTCCTACTTGGCATGGTTTACACATAGAATCTTTGGGCTTTGATATTCTCAAAAGATCTTTTACCGCCTCAAGATTTTTGAGCTTGATTAAGTGGTCAAAGTTTAAATGTCCAGGTCTCCTATGCCATAACCAACTTTCATCATACTTGCTTAAGTGGCATTATTCTTTTTCTTCTTTTAACACATAGACATTGTTTTATGTTCTTATCCCTTTTGCAACTAGTTGTCCTAAATTCACAGATTTTATTCTACGGTCTTTAGAGGTAAAAACGACTTCACATCCTTGGTCACAGACTTGACTAACACTAATCATATTGTGTTTCAGAACTTCTACAAACAACACATCTTGAGCTTTCCCTTTGCCATTACTCAAACTTACCATTCCTGTACCTTTTATTTTTCCTGTCACATCATTTCCAAAAGTTACATTCTCTGATTTTCTTTCACTTAGAGTTAGAAAATTACTTTTGTCTCCAGTCATATGTTTGGAACATCCACTTTCAATATACTAGGGATTCTTTTGTCTTTGGGTTGATAACACTAGCCCACACTTTTCATCTTCTTTCTTCTTCCAAACCTTGACATTTTCAGAAGTGGGGATCAAATCTGGCTTGTAATTCCTTAAGCGACAATCTGCAGCTTTATGTACATAGTTATGACAAATGTAACATTCTGGTTCACTAAATAGAAGATCATAGCGATTTTTATGCTCATAACTATTGTTATGTTTAACCTGCATCGTTTTCCCAACCATCACATGATTTATAGTCTGAGGTTGTTTGTTTCTTGGTTGTCTCGATCTTTGTTGTGGAAGATGGTTATTCGTTCAATATCTTGATTGTTCATATCTAAATCTTAAAGAACAATTTATATCTTTGTGACCAAAATTAGAGCAGAAAAAACAATAACCATAGAAAAAACCTTTGTACCTTGAAATCGTTTGTCTTCTTTGAGGAGGTCGATTTATTTCATACTGATAATCTCTCTGATCTATAGATTCGGTTCTGGTACTTTTTCTTTCATTCCTTCTTGGTGGTTGATTTTCTTTCTTTGTTTCTGCAGAGTGACTATTGTCAATGTTTGAGGATTTGACAAAATTGGTATGTTATGTATTGCTTGGATGATTACTACTTGATCCTTCTTCATACCCCAATCCAGCTTTCAACTTTGGGTTTCTTTGCTAATTTAGAATGGAGGTTAATCCTTCTGATGCTTTGATACTTGACAGATTATGATGATACAAGGCTTGAAACTTCTCCAACTCTTTCCTGGTTTTCACTACTTCTTTTTCCAGAGCTTCACATCTTGCCTTCTTTTTTTATAATTGTTGTTTTAGAATGTCTTCGATTTTCTTTGCCTCTTCTAATTCCACTTTTAGTAGGTCAACGTCTTCATCAAGCTATTTACTGTCTTTATCGAACTATATCAACAATTGTTTTTGCTTTCTGTTCTTAATTCTGAGTCTGTCAATTTCTTCCAAAGCACTGATTAATTCACCTTCCATATCCACCACAACTTTTTCATCATCCATTTCACCTCATGTGTGTTCATCATCAAGATCTCCCATAGCCAAAAGCATAAAATCATTTAGTTTATCTTCAATAGAGGAGTCACTGTCTTCATCATCTAAAGGATCATCATCATTGTTTACACACAGACTTTTCTTCTTAAAATTATTCTCTTTAAAGAAATTTATGTGTTTGTGCTTCTCCTCATCATCACATGTCTGATCCTCTCTTTTGTGAGGACATTTATTTGCAAAATGACCTATCTTACCATATTTGAAACATTTGAAAGGTATTTTACCTTTGTATTTTCTTGATCCCTTCTTCAGTCTCTTCACAAATTTTGCTTCAATTTCATCAGGCTCAGAATCCTCAATATTTTCTGCCTTAAATGATGTTTCTCTGGAGGTGGGTTTATCTTTAACTATTCTCATTTCATATGCAGTCAGTGTTCCTAGAAGTTGATCAAACTCCAAGGTTTTTAGATCATTAAGTTCTTCTATAGCAGAGACCTTCGGGTTGAACCTATCTGGTAGAGATCTCAAAATTTTTTGAATTAAATAAGGTTCCTCAATTTTTTCACCAAGTGTTTTCATTGCATTTACCAGTTCTTCAACTCTCAGAAAGTATTTTCCAATAGTTTTATTTTCTTTCATCTTCATCTGTTCAAAATGTACTCTATAGGTTTGAAGCTTGGCGTCCTTTACCTTCTCATTACCTTAATAACTGCTAATGAGTTTGTACCACATTTCTTTGGCAGTTCCTAGGTGCATAACTTTTATGAATTCTGCTTATGCAAGCTCACTCAAGATAGCATTCATAGCCTTAGCATTGAAGCTAAATTATAGCTTGTCATCCTTATTAGCTAGTACAACTGGCTTTACATAACCAGTATCTACCACATCCCAGACATCTACACCTAAATCCATTATGTAGGTTCTCATTCTAACTTTCTAGAAGGCAAAGTTTGTTCTATTGAACAAAGGGGACTTGTTGGTTGAATTTCCTTCATGGCTTGACATGTTTAAGCTCTAGGATCTACCCTTAGATAAAATGGGTTGGCTCTGATACCAATTGTTCGAAAACTGAGAGGGGGGGGGTGAATCAGTTGTTACCATGCTTAAACAATTATGCTTATTTTAAACTCTTTGTATAACACTTAATGTCAATCACAATAATGAAGGGAAGTAAGCAATAGAACATTCAACATCATTCGCACATATGAAATATACAGAGAAAAATATTTCCTGAGGAAACCCATAAAGGGTAAAAACCTCTTCTTCTTTATATGATAAGTAATATTTACATTCTGTACATTATCATACTTATGAGCACCAACTCATAATGAGGCTACAACCTCTGTTTTGCAAGCTGCTACTTGCTAAGAGAACCAACTCTCTGGATTCTCTAGCACCCACTAGAAGGAAGCACCGACTCCTTGGTTTCTCTAGAACCCACTAGAAGGAAGCACCAACTCCCTAAGAGTTACAGCAGCAACTGGATGGAAGCACCAACTTCCAGTTACACAAGCACCGACCTATATATCAGAGAACCAATGTTCTCCCTTGCACCACCCTACCACCCTGGTTTTTCTAGATGTAACCAGATGGAAGCTACAACTCCATATGTTCAAGCACCCACTTGAACCTCTGAGGACAACAATACTCCCTAGAAACTCCCAAACACCCTTAAATATAAAGTTTTCTATATATAATTTTATCACAGTGATACAATATTTATCAATGGATTACCGGTCTTATCACTGTTCTGCTAGATTTCTCTTCTCTACCTGCATTAGTGTCTTCCGGCACACTCCCCTTATGCTTTATGTTCTTCTGCCTTTTATTCTCTGTGCACCATGTCCCTTCAATGCACCATTCCTCTTCTATGCATTTTGGCTACTTCACTTTTCCTCCTTCTACGCGCATAAATCGCTCTAAACAACAACTCCCATCTCTTCTCAGTTCTGCGTATTTATACTATCTATGCACCTTCTCCGTGCTCCATGCATAGTGCCTCTACATGCTCTTCAACATGCCACAATGTTGTTCATTGGGTTGTTCACTTCCACTTCAATATTTCCTCTGCTTCGCTCGCTCAAGCATTCACACACTCTCTATGTTCTGCATGTTCTATTTGTGTCGAGTCCTCTACCTCATCATCATGGAAATTCCTCATCTTTTCTGGTGGTTATGCCCATGTGTTCATCATCATTGGGTGTTATGATAAGATCCCTTAGCCTTTCTAGTAGTCGAGACTCTTTGTCTTCTCTGTGACAGTCGATCTCATCCTCTCTTTTGCAGTTACAAGCTTCAACACTCTTCCATTTGTCAATCGCCCCTATGAACAGTCTTCATTCCAATGGAAAATTCCTTGAGACTCTTCAGCTTCTCTGGCGATCACCCTGAAGTCTCTTTGGCTCCTCTGGTAGAAACAATTAGTCATTTCTAGAAGTTACACTGTGAACCTCCAAAAACCACATTAACAATTGAATCTATTAGCGTCAGAAGTCACTCTTAGATTGCTTGCAGGAGCAGAGCCTGACACCCATCAATTTTACGTCACGATAGTTTTTAATGGATGATCAGATGGGTAGAGACTCGGGGAAATATCATTCTAACTCAGGGAATGTGTCTGGTATGTAAGAGACAAAGGAGGTCTTGATCTAACTTCAGCCAGTGGGTTGATTAAAAGGTGAATAGGTGGAAGACTTGGTAAGAAGGGTGAACAAACGACTTTGGGCAACAGGCTTTCAATAGTTTGTAGAAGAAAGAATCTGAATGCAAGATCCTCTTGGTTCAGGGTCTCAAGAAACTGAAAGGGGACTTGATTGGATCCTCCAATTCCAAGTCACTCAGCGCTGGGAAAAATCACAAGAACCGATTAGAAACAACATAACTGCTACAGTGATCCAACCTACATCATCCTATAACAACTACAACTCGACTGGATCCTCCAATTCTGAGCTGTTCTAACACAGTGTAAATAGAGAAGTGAAAGAAACTAACATTCATAAGGCAAGAAGTCTCAAAAGTCCATGCATAACCAGAATAACAGTGCTTCGTTAAAGCTTTACAACCGGGAGCTCTGCTCAACCATCGATAGATACAAAAATGGCGAAAACGCTTACATATACTCAAAACAACAACAACAACAAAATCAAGACGTTGCATTAAAAACTTTGCGTCTGCATGGCTTCTGACAATCTGCACCTGCGATGGACACAATCAAACTCCTGACAGTTCTGTGGGTGAATCGACGTGCCTTTAATTCATCGTCGGACTTTCCCATTATGGTGGAGGTGATGTCTAACCACCACCAACTACTTCAATAACTGCTTCATCAGGATTGAGGATGGCCCGGCCAACTCGACACCTTTGGGACGTGGAAGACTCTTCACGTTTCCACCTGGATTAGTTGAATGGCCTGGTTAATCGGCGTGGAGGCCAATGCGAAGGATGGGGGCACATAACGGGAGTGGTGGCACCAAAACTATGAGGGTGAGATATGAAGCGATGAGGTGTGTGAGAGGTTACAAGGGAAGACACATGGCAGAAGGAAATAAGCGGACGGGGTAGGGGATGAGATATAATGGGAATATTTTAGTGGGAGGCTGACATGGAAGGGAGTGGGACACATGGCATGTGGTGAGTGGATGATGAGATGGGGAAGGGACCACACAGACCAAAAGAATGGAGATGGACAGGTGTCGGAGGATGAGGAAGGGGCTTAAAGGGAGCGAGCCTCATCGCACGGTCAGGTGGATAACAGATGGAAAGATGGCACGACAAGAAAAGGGGCCCCACGTTGATTAAATGCAGAAAGATAGAGGATGTATGGATTTCCTGTGCTTCATTGATCTGGGTGCTCCAATCGCAGCTGTTGGAGAGATGCGTCCTTGATTCCAGACCCCCCCTCCGCTTAAAGGTAGAAAGGCGCGGGGGGGGGGGGGGGGGGGG
>ML780311.1:88462-102655 GCA_009831015.1 Picea engelmannii
GGCTCCAGAATCCTATGTGTGTCGTTGATCCGGGTGCGCGAATCCTTGTCGTCCAGATTTGGTTTCCATTTAAACATGGACGCATTTGCATCCCAAACTTAGGATAAGTAGTTTTTTAACCCATTCCTTCGCATTTTGCTCCCCGTTACAAGAAATATCGCTAACATAATTGACACTGATCGATTAACTGTGAAGAGAAACAATAGCCCTTCGATCATATTCCTGAATAACCTACACTGTTGGATCATAAATGATGGGTCTCACACTTATTTCACCATTTCAAAATTCAACATTTTGACATTTCAACATTCCTGTGGTGAGGCATATCATCTCTCCAAGTCACGATCTTCAAAATGGAGATTAGCTTCATGCTACCTCCTCCCTTGAGCCTTCATTGATGTGACCATAGCTTATGACCAGGGACCAATTCTGAACATGCATTTCAGATTTCATGTTTCGGGGATTCTGTGATGAGTCGTCTCGACTCTCCATGTCCCAACCTTTGGAATGGAGCTTGTCTCTTGGAGCTCTTCTCTACATCTCTTCGACGATGTGACCATCGGTAGTGGCCAAGTGCTTATCCATACAGTGCTTTCGCAATTTCTCATTTCGGAAATTCGGGACTCCTATGATGAAGAGTTTCGACTCTTGACTCCTCCAACTCTCGGTATCCGAAACTCCAGTCGATGTTCCTGTTTCAGGATTTTTGACGTTTCACATTTCATCACTTCGGGACTCCTGTGATGAAGAGTCTCGACTCTTGACTCCTCCAACTACTGGTATCTGAAACTCCGATTGATGTGCCTATTTCAGGATTTTTGACGTTTCGCATTTCAGCACTTCGGGACTCCTATGATGAAGAGTCTTGACTCTTGACTCCTCCAACTCTCGGTATCCAAAACTTCAGTCGATGTGCCTATTTCGGAATTTTTGGTGTTTCACATTTTGGCACTTTGGGACTCCTGTGATGAAGAGTCTCTACTCTTGACTCCTCCAACTCCCGGTATCCAGACCTCTGAAATGGAGTCTTTATTTCTAATACCCAAAATGGAATTTAGCTTCTGATCTTTCCATGCGATCATCGTTGTGTTGTTGGTCATGATCTTTGACATCAATGAAAAACATACATACACTGCACTCTGCGTGCACCTCTGCACTATCTCTTCTAGTCTTCATGAGCTTGCTCTACTGCATCTTCCCAAAATACTTTTGGTGCCCACCTGGCACATTATACCTATACTCAAGCCATCATCGCTACTGTACTTTCCATCAATGAAGAAATTCGCCAAAGCGATCTAGAAACCTCAATATCTACGTGGACTACTGAAGTAAGTAACGTTAATCCTCCTGCTATCCCAACAATAATTACCAGTCAGAATAGCCAAAACCACCAGAGTCTTTAGAGTACTGTTACTAGTAGCTCAGCATCCACTCAAACAAGAACCCTAGTCATCTCTATGGCAGATGAAATGAGACTCCTTATCTTTAGAGGAGATGGATTTGAAAATCCATATCAACACTAGTTTCCGTGTGAAGATGTATGGAATATTAAAAGTATCATCGATGAAGCCATCAAGTGAACCCATTTCAACACTACGCTAAGGAACCGTGCACTGAGCTGGTACATGAAACTTGTCTAAGGACTGGCACAACCTAAGCCCCTGAATGAGATCAAGAATGCAATGATTGTAGAGTTTAAGAAACCTAAGTCAGATTCACAATGTATTACATAACTAAAAGAGATTAAACAAAAGGTAGAAGAACCTGTTTGGGAGTTCGACGAGAGATTCAACACCTTGACAGGTCGGTTAACTTTTCAAATCCCCAATGAACAGAACAAAGAATGGTTCATCACTGTGTTGTTACCACATATAAGAGTTCCTCTGATGTAGTAGAAGATTTCATCTCAGGCATAATATTTGGAGATCGCCATGAAGCTTGAATCAACACCAATGGGAGAATCTAACTCAGGCATTAGCCAGATCATGAGTCAGCTAACTAGTTTGTCTTTACAGGTCGAGGATATGAAGAAAGATAAGGGAAAAGACAAAAGGGAAGATATTTGGTGTGTAAGATGCATATCTGAAGGCCATGATAAGGAACACTGACCCTTATTTCATGAGTACATGGCATCAAAGGCACCGAGCCCCTTAAAGCAAGTTAACCTACCCTGGTGTGATGTATGCAGAAATATGCATCGCCTAGGTGAGTGCTACTACATGCAGAAGTACGTTCAAACACCCACAAACTTGTATTGTACATTATGTAAATCAGTGGGGCATGATGATTGAGATTGTATAGCTTATGATCTCATGCATGAAATGTCGAGAGACATATACAAGATTCAAGGCGAATTACAACAAGAAGGAAAAATTCCGTAGTACAACTCTCCAGGGAGAGGAAATTTCTCTACTCGCGGTGGCTATAGAGGATGAGGATGATGAGGAGGTATGGGTCGAGGCTGAGGAAAAATAATATGTTACAACTATGCATAGCCAAGAAATTTAGCAAGGGGTTGTCAGAATCCTTTCACAACCTATAGTTACTGTAACTCCTTCAAGCATGTCATAGAGGAATGCCCTGTGCTGCTGGATAAACTTCAAGAAAGATGAGGACCTCGGTAGAACCCACAAGTAAAACTGATATATGATGAACCTCATGGAGCAGATCTTAGAGTTGCTGTTATCACTCGAGAAGGTGCTGCTACAGGAGAAGACAGAGCAACCCAAGGAAAGACTGAAAATGACCACAGAGTCAGGAAAGCTACATAAAAGACCCCAATGATCGATGCTAATAAAGAAAGACAGATATTCAAGGAGGTAAGAAAAGAATGCAAAGGATATCAAGTATATTCATTAAAGAGACAACCAAAAATCAAAGAATATGGCATGCATCAGGCATTTGATTCGTCTGCATCACCAACAGAAGGGAAAGAGGTAAGAAAACTCGTGGAATTTTTGTACACTTGTGTTAAGTTGATTCAAGATAAAGGCACTGTGCAAGAATTACAAGGTTTAATCAAGCAGTATGAGCTAGGAAAGATAGACCCCTTACTAAATAGGGCAGTGCACCAAATTGGAAAAAGGAGAAGGACAAATAAATAATTACACTTGAATGCTCAAATAAGAGAGTATGAGATAAGCTATGTGGTCCTAGACTTAGGGTCAGAGGTCAATGTCATGATGAAGTAGACTTGGGCACTGATGGGAAAACCCAAGATGATATATTCCCCTATCAGGCTTCACATGGCTAATCAGCAAGTTGTCAGCCCATTTGGATGATTAGAGCATGTCCCAGTTGACATTGATGGAGTAAGAACCTTTGCATATTCTGAGGTAGTTGAAATTGTTGATGATAGATGCCCTTACCCTGCATTATTAGGAATTTATCGGGCCTTTGACAATTCCATTGTTGTTGATCTAAAGAAAAGATGCATGACATTTGAGAAATATGGCCTTAGGGTCATTGCATCGTTAGATCCAGATGAGGTTCCACGATATACAGAACCTATCAGAGAAGAGGACCACTCATTTGAACTGGAAAACATCTACAAATTAACATCCAGACAGTAGGATTAAATCAACCCTACAGCTGACAGGAATTTGAGCTGGCGATGTGAAAACACATGTTCATCCAACTCAGAAGAAGTGTTGGAGGACTGGTAGAACTAGATGTATAAAGTATCTACAGGAAGATGTGCTAGGCTAACCAGGGAAGTTTGCTGGATCGACACAACAATGAGTAATCTACCCACATTTCATGGGATGAACCCCTTAGAGAAATTTTTATCAGAATTTGAGACAAGTGTACCAACACAACAGAGGCTATTGGAAATGGATGAGGCCATGAAATCCACACTAGCAAGATGGTGGGGGACACATAGAAGAAATATTACAGACTGGACACAATGCCAAACTTTGATGACAACATGGTTTTCAACACAAGTAGGAAGCTACAAAGCAAGGTACATAGGTCAAAGCTGCCCAAAGGACCATGTATGAAGCTACGAAGAGGCCTGGAGTGACATTCCTAGAGAACAATGGGTACACAGATTTGTCAATACACTGGATACCATCCTGATTAACTGGTACCTTCAAGTAGAGCTATGCCTCGTCACTTCAGAATAGGAAGGTATAATCCAAAATTTTATAACCACCTTTTTGTTTGAAAGTGAATTTCCTTTAGTATATCAAGCACTACAGATGGTGAGACAGAAAGTATTTAAGGAGGAATATGGCCTCCCTTTGGAGAAAGAAGAGGATGAATGGACTGCGCCCTTCTAGAAATTGCAGATCTTCTACAACATTAATATCACAGAAATAGAAGGTCAGAGATATGCGGGAGAACCAGGATTTGAACTACCATTCATTGGAAAACTGATAAAGATAAAGAAAGTCAATATAGGGATAGAGGAGACACCAAAGCTTGCCAATATCGGAGATTACTGGGACGCTGCTACCACTGAAAAAATCACAGAATTATTGCACAAGTATCAGGACTTGTTACCGACCAAGTTCACTGATATGAAGGGAATAAAAGGACCTATGGGAGAGATGAGAATACCTTTGAAACCAGATGTGAATCCAGTCAAGAAAAGACCCTACATATTGAACCCGAAATATAAGGAAAAAGTGAATATTGAGCTTGACAAAATGCTGGAAGCAGGGATTATTGAACCTGTCTAAGAGTCGGAGTGGATTAGCCCCATGGTAGTGCAAGATAAAAAGACAGGAGAGATGAATATTTGAGTAGATCTTAGGAAGCTGAATGATGATTCTCGACATGATCCTTTCCCTACACCATTCACAGACAAAGTACTGGATAACGTGGGAGGCCAAGAAGTACATTCTTTTACAGATGGGTTTTTAGGATACCATCAGATCCGCATTGCCAAGGAGGACCGTCATAAGACTTCATTTTCCATAGAGTGGGGATCCTACCAATATACAGTAATGCCATTTGGATTGAAGAATGCCCCAGCCATGTTTTCCAGGGTGGTGGTTGAAGCATTCAAAGAATTTTTGCATAAGTTTTTAGAAGCATACTTTGATGACTGGATTGTTTTTAGTTTGTTGGAAAATCATATTGAATGTCTAAGGCTAATGTTGGATAAATGTAGACAATGTAAAATTGCTTTAAATTTGAATAAGTGCATCTTCTTCTCACCATTTGGAGTATTATTAGGACATATTTTATGCAAGCAAGGATTGTTGGTGGATTCATCCAAGATTGCAATTATAGTTGATTTTCCACCACCTACTTCAGTCAAACAACTGTGCACTGCGCTAGGACATACTGGCTATTACAAGAAATTTATCAAAGGATATGCTCAGATTCCTACACCAATGGAGAAGTTGTTAAAGAAATACTGTTAGTTCGGTTGGACAAAAGAATGCCAGCAGAGCTTCGACACATTGAAACAAAAGATGGTAACTGCGCCTATTCTAGTCTTTCCGGACTGGAGCAAGGAATTTCATGTGCATGTTGATGCGTCCTCCATTTCATTAGGAGCAGTAATGACACAATTGGGAGAAGGGGACATTGATCATCCATTAGCATTTTCCTGCAGGAAGCTATCCACAACTGAAGTTAATTACACCACTACAGAAAGAGAGGGACTAGCCATGGTGTATGCATTGCAAAAATTCTTCCACTACTTGTTGGGAGGACACTTTAAAATGTTTACTGATCACTCCACGCTGAAGTACCTAGTCAAAAATCCAGTGTTGGGGGGGTGAATCTGCATATGGATTCTGCTATTTCAGGAGTATGATTTTGAGATCATAGTTAAGCTAGGAAAAATGAACAAAGGCCCAAACCACCTGTCGAGGTTGGAACATGGCGAAGAACCTACAAGTATAGAGGATACACTATCAGATGCAAAATTTCTCGCTATTAGAAATATTGATGACCACTTCACAGACATAGTCTATTTCTTGTCAACGGGAATGGCTCCAGGTGAGTACACGATTCCTCAGAAGAAACAACTAGTGGTGCGTGTTGTATATTTTTCACTGATAGTTGGTCAGCTATATAAAATGGGACCTGACGAGATACTAAGAAGATGTGTGATGGAGGCAGAGCACCCTATGATCCTTAAAGAAGCTCAGGAAGGCATTACAGGAGGACATTACAGAGGAAAAGAAACTGTGCAGAAGGTTCTGCGAACTGGCCTTTGGTGGCCTACATTAGACAGATATGCTAAAGAATATACCAGAGCATGTGATATATGCCAGCGAGTTGGAAAACCATTCTAAAGAGATGAGATGCCATTAGCACCATAAATGACCTTGTAGGCATTTGAAAAATGGGCCATTGACTTCGTGGGACCTATAAACCCACCAGGAAAGCACATAGGAGCAAGGTATATTATCACTGTGACAAAATACCTGACCAGATGGGCTGAAGAGTATTCAAGGAATGTAGTGCAACTATAGCTGCATGTTTTATATTTGATGACATAATAACTAGGTTTGGATGCCCTAAGGTTCTTATGAGTGATCAAGGTACACATTTCATTAATAAGATAGTTGAAGCCTTGATTGAAGAGTTTGTTGTCCACCATCAGAAGAGTACACCTTACCATCCACAAGCAAATTGAACAGTTGAAGCATTCAACAAGATCTTGGAGACAACAGTGACTAAGATTTGCAGTGTGAATAGGGATGACTGGGATTTAAGAGTACCAACAGTACTATGGGCTTATAGAACCACTTACAAGAAATTAACAATGCAGACCCCTTTCAAGTTGGTTTATGGTCTTGAAGCTGTTGTCCCAATGGAGTAATTGGTACCAATCTTAAGAATTGTTGCATTTACAGACATGGATGATACCGACACTGTTCATGAGAGGCTAGCACAGTTGGTCAAACTAGAAGAAGACAGATTCATTGTAGGCTTCCATCAACAAATTTAGAAGGAACAAGAAAAGGCCTACCATGACAGACACATCAAGAAGAAGATATTCAGGCAAGGTGATTTAGTATTGGTATATGACAGTAAGTTTATCAAACACCCTGGGAAGTTTAGAACACATTGGCTCGGACCATATGAGATTGCCTATGTTACAAAAGGAGGAGCTGCGTAGTTGAAGACATTGAAAGGAGATTGGAAGGAAGGCTTGGTGAATGGGAGTCAGCTAACGTTTTACTATGACAACCAGCTGCCTCACAACTCTCAGTAGAATCCAGAAGAAAAGGGTCTAGGCACCAGGTGCAGTTGAAACTGGGTACTAAACATAGAAAATAAAGTCTGCATAAGGATGGGAAGGAGGCATAATGCATAAAGAAAGGGCTACACTTGTTATCCACAATTTTGGTCATCGTGATGATGTTATGATGATGTCATGATGATAGAAAAATCAAGCTCTTCAATAAGAATACTTTCTTGAGAAAAGTTGCAACTGTCTGCTTCCATAAACTATATTTTTCAAGGAGTTCGCAGGCTGCCTATATGCTTGCCTGCGAGAATGCCTGATTCTCGCAGGTTTCCTTAAGCTAGGGTGAGAATACTTCGCATTGTAACAAAGGCTAGGGTGCGAACATCTTCTTAAAGGGGAAAACGATGAAGTTCTCGAGCCTTCTAGAAGAGAATATTCGAGAATAATGAGTTGGCTAACGAATGGTTGTTCAAGTGTTGGCATTCCAGATATCTTGGGATCATTTTCTATCCAAGTAACTAAATTATCTTCTCCTATATATTGAGGAGATTGCTTATGGAAAAGGTTACAAGCAAGATAGCAAGAGATTGATTGGAGAATTTTTGGAAGCCTGTATGAAGGATTGATGCTATAGTAGCAAGAGACTACAACAAGGTCATCACAAGTGGTTGATTTTCTTCATGCATGAGAAAGTGTGTGTGTCAGAGCTAGAAGCCATCGAAAGGAGACCTATGACATCAAGGCTCATGTTGTAAGTTTCACTTTCAATTAATTCAATACAGTAATATGTCCCTTTCCCATAAAGATGATGTCACTTTATTACATGATTCTTTGATCACATGTATAGACTAGCTATTGGATATATTAATCTCCCTTTACTTCGATCTGTTTGGACTGTTGTGATCTGAACGGTGTAAGAGCATTGGAGTGAAGCTTGGAACAACAGAGACCTAAGGAAAGCGTTCATAAGGTATGTCCATAATCCTTATCTCTTAGTTCATTCAATAGGCTAGATCTAGGGAAAGGGTAGTATTCTGTCCTATTTTGTTCTAGATCCAGGTGGATCTAGGGAGATCGGTTCGTGTCCGCACTTACGGATTAATCCAGAAACAACACTTCATAGTCGAAAGTCAAAGTAAAACAAGAGGATCAAAGCTCAAGTGCCTTAGGATGAGTCACAAGGTTTTGGGGGATTTTTGGCCCTTGGTTATGGAAGGAAGTGAAGAACGAGGAGGAAAAGGTAAAAAGCGAGCTTCGCGGGAGACACAGTGGCTGTCACTGGGTCGAAGTGAGCAAAAAAATAGAAAAGATGGAGCGAAGTGCGCAAAAGAAAGTCGTTGGATGAGGAGATTGAGGATGACAGATCAACAAGGAATATGGACCGAGGATGACTCAAGAAGTGAAAAAATCCAGCATTGGATGCTTTGGAGCACCGCGAGATGAAGAAGGAAAGACAAGCTGGCGAAGCTCAAAAAAAGTAGGTCAAGTTGACCTAGGGTTTTAAACACTTAGGGTTTTGGTAATTAGGGTTTTAACAGCTAGGTTTCGACCTAAGGCTGTCGGTAAGGGACTATAATGTTTAAATAGAGGTCGAAAGGACCTAGCTCAGGTTGGTACTGTAGTTGAGCCTTGTTACTGATTACTAGTCATTAGGAGAATATTGTATTAAGGGTAAGAGAAATGCTGAGAGAGAGAGCCTTTTGGTATTGTAAGGTCTTCAACTGGGTGTGGATATCAAGTCTTGCAACTGGGTGCACAAGAAAGGGGAGAGAGAGGATCTGCGGGCCAAGAGCGTAGATTAGAATTGTAAGATTTATCTTAATATATCATAAGCACAGTTCTGTGGACGTAGCCCTAGAGAGAGGGTGAACCACGTACATCTGTTATTGTGTGTGTGATTGATGATTTAAGCTCTATCGTTGTTATATTGTTATCTGCATTATTGTATTAGATTAGATCTATAGCGACAAAGGATAGATCTAGCTAGTTGAATGATAGATTCATGTTGAGTTGTTGTTGTAATAAGAACCACTTGATATTCCCCTGGTTGTAGACATCTTTGTCCTTCTACCCCCTCATAGCTTCTTTGGGTGAGATTTCATCTGCTTTGCAGGTGCTTCTGAAAGGGCCAGTAGATAGGGCTTGTTGGTGCGCTCTTAGAGTTGAACCCTAGGTCTGCCCCTGTGCCAACAATTAATAAGAAAAGGACTGGTGGTTGAACCATCAACTACCCCATGAATGGAAGCATGGTATAGCTATAGAATGTCATACTGAAGTACCACAGGGTCCTTTATACCCAGACTGACCAGATTTTCCTTTCGAAATAAGGAACAGGATAGGAGGGATGTGTGTGCAAGTCACACTAGAGAATAAAAAGAAGACTGGAGAATGTTAGGAACTCTCCAGCAAAGAATGAGCTGAAGGCCATGAGCTTGATGCCGAGGAAGCATATGATACACCTTGTTGAGGTTGTGACAGAGAGATAAATATCTAAGAGTATGCAGAGAACGAGACCTAAGAAGAAGGCCATGAGATTGATGATGAGGAAGCATCTGATAAACCTCACGAAAGATGTGAAAGAGAAAGGATCATTAAGAATTAGCATAAATTCCCTGGTGATATCATGGCTTGGCACAGGGGTGGCCAAAGAACTAAGAATGAATGCCTCTAAGCCTATGGTTAGGTGGAAAGGAAAAGACCCACAGTCAGTTAGTTGGATACAACCTGTAATAGATAAGTATTCTCATATCCTGTGTATTTAAGTGGTAACTGTGAATTAAAGTTGGATATCCTATGAACATTTCAGGGATGTGCATGCTTTCTCAATGGTTATAATATATCCCTTTAATTCTGCCTAATTGTGTATTTAAGAAACTAAGGAATTCTTTGGCTTGTACACATAAATGTATGAGCCCTGTGGTGGCTCAAGTTAAAATAAATGAACTATGAATTTGTTGACCTTGGGCATAGCCTCACATGTGCATCCTGACACTCCCAATCATTCTAAAGGAAGGAAGTCTGATAAGCTCAGGAGAGGTAGTGCATGTATGAAGAGAGTCTCTACGAGGCGGGTAGAAACCAAGAACCCCCTTAAGTTTTAGAGTTGATAAATGAGTGCAAGGGGTGCGCAGAAGATTTCTCTAAGTGTTAAGTTCAGGAGTGTTGGCCCTTGACCAAGTTTTGAGGAACACTTGGTCATATTTGACCGTTTTTGGACATCGACACCCTGTCAAATATGGAGCTCCAGGTGAAGCAGAGATCACAGGATCTTGGCCCACTTTTGGGGCCCTTTTAGGGTTTTGGGTTAATGTAATGGGAAAGGGATGTAGTCCCATGGGTTTACCCATGTTTAGGCCTATGATGTAAAGTATAAATAAGTAGCTAGGCAATGTAAGAGATGCCGATGAGTTAGTTCTAGTAATTAGATCTATGTGATCGAATGTAAATGCTCTGTGCATGATTGTAAGAGGCTTGCAGACTTGAGTGCAAGTGTTGTAAGTGCCGAGTGCACAGATTGTAAGAAGGCTCTGTGCTAGATCTACGCAGGGAAGGAGGATCTGGCGAGGTGCACACAGATCTCCTGTCCTATGCAGAGTACAAGTTAAGCTCTATGTTGTAATCATATTGAACAAAGATAATAAAGAAGAAGAATACTTTCTGGACATAGCCCCAGGGTGGGGGTGAACCACGTAAACCTATGTGTCATGCTTTGTGCTATTCCTTCCTTGTTTTTTTACTATCCCGCTAAGTGCTATGCCATGATTAGATAGATTTTCTTATGCTTTGTGATTCAATAAATGTATATGAATAGTATATCTGATTTGTATGACGATGCTTAGTGCTGATCTACATAATATAATATGTTTTGTTGTTGCTAAGCACTGAAATATATTATATCTAAGAAAGTATTGTGATGTTCTGTCTTATCTTCGAAGTACAATAAGGGTGAATAAGTGATGAATGAATGATGTTGAGTGCTCTGTAAAGGATATAATCATAGATTTGTGTCCCAGCTAAGGTTGTAGACACTTGAGTCTTGCAACCACCCCTACCTCTACCTCGGGTGAGACTTCATCTACTTCGCAGGTGTTGTCGAAAGGGCCGGTAGTTAGGGCTTTTTTGGTGCTCTCTTGAGTGTTGAACCCTGGGTCTACCCCTATGCCAACAAATGGTTCCATTGCAGGGACCTGAAACTGTGATTGATGGGAACTGAGGAAGAAGAAACTTTGTGAAAAAGAAAGCTCTATGCATAGATCTGTTTCCCTAGTGCATAGATTCTTACTCAACTTGTGAATCTTTGTGCCAGGAATAAGATTAGATCTGAATAAAAGAAGCAAGATCTGAACACTATGTGCTCTAAGAAAAATAAAAGTGGAAATTTATGAAAGAAAGAAGTCAGATCTGCAGAAAAGAGGTAAGATCTGTAAGCTCTGTTCTCTAATAAAGGTAAGAATAGTCAAAAGTTTTTAGATCTGAAATATTTGTGCTCTGTAGAAGTAAGATAAGTGAAATTTTTTGTTTCTAAAGAATGGATCTAGGTATGCTTGATAGATTCTATCCTAGCTTCAAAACTAGGGAATTAATAGATGAAAGAAAGTTTGATATGAATAGATTTGATAAGTATAATGATAGATATGTTATACCTATGCATAGAAAGAATGTATGGACTAACAAGTGGATGCAGGATCCTAGAAAGAGTTTTGTGCGGGCTAGCCACCATGATCTTGGTGCGCAGTATAGAGGAAGTTGGGGAACATTTAAACGAAAGAGAGGGTTAACCCTCTGTTACAGTTGCAGAAGACTGGAACATATTTCTAAGGAATGCCCTAGTGGAAGACCTAGTTTTCTCTGTTGCAAAGCTTTGGACCATGAATTGTTGGATTTCCCTAGAATGATTGCTAATCTTGAAAGAATGAATCTAAATGAAGAAAACCCTAAGGTAGATCCAGAAATAGTAGAAACTCAGAAGGAATCAGAAAATATATTTCTACAGATGAAAGATACCTTGAATGATCACCGACATGTTAGGATATCAGAGATCTTCAAAGAAAAGGAGCAAGTCAAAGCAAGAATAGGGGAATTCAACATTGAATGTATTCTTGATGAAGAAACACAAGTGAACATTATGCCAGAAAGAACTTGAGAAGCTATAGGAAAGTCCGTCATGATCCCTTCCCTAGGAGGAACACGTTTATTCAGAGGAAAGCTAGTAAACCTATGTGGAAGGCTTGCCTGGATACCTATGACTATCAATGGAACTTCGACAGAGGAAGACTTTCATATTATTAAATTTGTTGAAGACAATGCCCCATTTACCATGCTCATAGGAAAACCTTGGATTGATAGAGAAAAAGCTAGACAAAAAGAGGAAGAAGATGTTTTGGAACAGAAGAAGCAAGAGTTAAAATACTTTATGACTAGAAGGATTGCGCACTTGATTTAAGAACAGAAGAGAATATCGCAGATATTTAATACTATCAACTCTGATGTCGAGGATAAGAGAACACTCGAGGATCCATAGAAGATTGAGTTAGCTATTTTTGATACAGAAAAAATATTATCTAGGAACCCTAGGAAAGACTTTCAACAACGCGAAGTAACTAAGACCACAGAAGCTAAGCATCAGAATGGTAAAATAATTACTGAGACGAAGATCACTAGGAAGAAGGCTAGAAAGTTAATAAATAAAAGGGATAATTCTCTAAGGTTACAAGAGGTTCTAGAGGATACTTCACAGACAAAAAAAATGTAGAATTGGAACTTCGTCGAGATATCAGAACAACGACATAGAGTACTTCGCCATGATGAAGAAATATAACCGTTGGGGTCAATATATCTGTTTGAATTACGCTCTAAACGGGTAGAAAATAAATAAAGGTTCGTCATCCAACCGTTGAAAAGTGCCATAACGAGTCGAACAAGAGTTAATGAAAGATCATAACCGTTGCCAATAAACCGTTACTAAGTTTTCCTACTTAGTCCATTGCGCCAAACATCGATAATAATTTTTGCTAAGTAATAATTTGAGCATGAAACCTGATATTAACTCACCCTTATATCATTGCCTTGTTCCCATACTATTCACTAAAGTCTATGAATTTCTTTCGCACCGGAGCTAGCTGACCCAAGCTTGTATGTTGGACGAGCTCAACGCTGCTGAGAAAATCATTGAATAAGTTTTAATTGACTTAATGACTAAGAGAGTCAAGTCAGAGCGAGGAATGTCTACAAGTGTACAAGCATTGTCCTTAGGAGCATTTCCAGCTTCCCCCTCCACTGCTCGAGCAGGACCATCCCGAATGACTTCGAAAAGATGATCTAAGCTCGGAAAATAATTCACCACTGTGAAGATGATCCCAAGTGTCTTGCCTAAGTATATCCCACCACTAAGTGTTGTTGGGAATATTCTACCCTACGGACTAGCAAGCTAGGGCTCTAAACTTGCATGCAGATCATGACCCTTCCTAAACTACTTTTAACCTTCTACCCAAATCTGAAACCCCTTTTTCTTAGACAAACATGAGAAGAATAAACCAACCTTTTTCCGACGGTTGGAGTAGATCCTCCGTTGAGATTTTGTCCCCTTGCTGCTGCTGCTCCTTCCAAAAAGATTCCCTACAATCAAGACAAAACTATGCATGCATGCTACTAATCTATTATAGGGTTAGAGATTAAACACAAATCAAATAACATAGATAAGACTCATGTATTCAGGATGGGAAAAGTGTCTTTTTCATTAACCTCAATATGAACCAACTTACAATGATTTCTGAGGCCGGTAACCGTTCCACGATCCTGATCCTGGGCTCTTCCTCTTCTTTGTCCTCCGACTGCTGTGCTTGAACTTCTCCTAAAGCTTGAGGAAAGGCTAAAGGGTTGGGACAAAATAGACTTGGCAATTTGGCAGAGTTTCTTTGCTATGATTTTTCCTCCTTTGAATAGTACCCCTACCCCTCCTTTTATAGGCTAGAAGGAGCTAGGGTTTTAGGAGAACTCTCGGCCATGCATGGCGAAGAGTTCCAGTTAACTGACAA